>JABUQX010075802.1:0-23783 GCA_015478945.1 Trachelipus rathkii
ACAATAGGAGAGGAGATTAAAGGATTCTTGAGATGTGATTGCAGGATGATGTGACGTAGTATAGCTTATGGGAGCGAAGAATGATGTTGTACACGTTCGGATTTTAGCGTAAGTTTATACTCTTTGAATTCATTGATACGTGTAGCTGGATGTGTATCCTGATTCTGCAAAAATAATTTTGTATTATGTAAAAATATATAAAAACTAATACATTATGTAATCAAAAAATATTTTAAAAAAAATCACCCTTTTAAAAGTTCTAATTAGTGACTGTTTTAATTATATATATTAATATTTAAAATTATATATAAAGTCTATGATGTAGTATATATATATTTATAATATATATATATAATATATATATATATATTACTATAGATATATATATTATTATATATATATATATATATATATATATATAATATATGATATATATAATATATATATATATATATTATTAATTAACGGAGGACTGTGATGTGAAGAATTGTGTGGAGCGGGAATATTTTTTGTGCAATCTCCGACACAGTGGAAGAATAGGGAGCTCACTGTGAAGTGTGTGACAGTCGAAGTATAGACTCAGTTGAAAAGTATTGTTAAGCGTGTTGGCGTTTAATTCGGAACGAGATCTCGTCGCAGCTGCTTTAAAGATAATCGATGTTTGAGGTGGTTGATACTTTTGCAATTGCCATTAGAGTTCGTGTCTCTCTTATTTCATTGCCCGCGGATTAAGCTGTGTGCACATTCGTTTCGGGCAAGCAGTGCATGAGTGAGGGACTGCCGAATCCAGCCTGACCTGCGGAAAGACGTCGCAGAGAGCGCAGAGCAGAGCTTCTCTTTGGTTGTGATGACTAGACGTTTGCTGGAAGAATTAAAGGCATCATCAAAGCAGTTCAGAACCCGCTTATTATTGAATGGGAGAAGGGTAAACGAGTGGATTTAAGCTCTTATCTTGAGAAAAGGAGCCTTCCGCTCCAGTCATAAACGCATCGGTGATTTGGGTTTTGGCTATGGGCTCAGTGCAGGCTGGCAGCTAAAGCTATGTGGTAATGTGCGACTGCCGTATAAATAAGTCAGAAGGTGGACCAGGTGAAAGGCGATCCATTATAGAGCATATGGAAGCAAAGGAAGATATTATGAGCTCAGTGAAGGACGATTGTGTGTATCTAAACATGTCATGCATGTAGGGAGGTTTTGGTTAGAGGTGGCTATCCTAGAGGGAAAGGGAGGTTAGGAGATCAACAACGATATTAGGCTTAGATGAAGTGACAGAGTCGCCCCATAAAGGATAACGAAGATTGAAGTCTCCTAGTATAACAACCGGAGTAGAGGAAGCTGCTTAAAAGGTGTGACACCGATCACGACGGGTGACTGCGGTTACATCTTCCAAGACAGATGAAGCCAGGTGCCCTCCCATATAAGGAAGGGTGTCATCGTGGCGCTTCACTTACCCTCTCCCTCCCCCCAAAAAAAAGTGGATTGAAAAACCCGAAAATTAATATGAAGAAATGATGGAAAAGTGGAAATAGTTTACATGCATGTGACAAATGTTAAGTCACAATTGCACAACAAATGCAAGCATACTTGTGCTGGGGCCGGAAGGATGCCCGAAGTCTCCTAGCATTGGTTCTTATCACTAGGTCATACTTAGGACCATGTCTAGGGTGTGCTATATCAAGAGATAAAACCGTATGATAGCAGAATAATAATCGGCTTATATTGTGACGGGGATTAGTATAAGTAGTATAGATCGTATAGTTTATGAACGCTTATACTGATATAGGTATATATAATATAGGTAGTATATATATATATTATATATAATACTTAGCTATATATATTATATATATATATGTAAATATTAGTATATTATAGTATATATATATTATTACTATTATATATATATACTATAATAATATATATTATATATATATATATCTTATATATTATATATATATGTAATTTATAGATATGTGTTGATATAGTAATTATATATATGTGAATAACTTTATAATGTATATATATATATAGTATAATTATATAGTATATTATATAATATATGTCTATAGCATATGATATATATAAGTATATATAGTATATATATATATATATATATATATATATTCAAGCATAAAGGATATTAAATGAGATAGAGTAAATATATATATATATATATATATATATATATATATATATATATATATAT
This sequence comes from Trachelipus rathkii, assembly GCA_015478945.1. NCBI lineage: Eukaryota > Metazoa > Arthropoda > Malacostraca > Isopoda > Trachelipodidae > Trachelipus > Trachelipus rathkii. The sequence continues at coordinate 2,207 of JABUQX010075802.1, forward strand.
ATAGTATGACGACAATATATTATATAGAAATGATATAATATTTCATACGTATATATATATATTAATATTATGCTAGTATATATAAGTACTGTTATAGATGTATTGATATATTCTGGTTATAATATATAGTATTATATTATATATATATTATATATATCTATAATAATTATATAATAATAATTAGTATATAATATAGGCTATATATTAATATATAAATATATTATATATATAAGTTAATGTATAGTATAATAATATATATATTAGATGTGATGGGACGAGTCCAAATTTCAGCCGATGGCCATGTCCGATTCCGATACCAGTCAGAAGTGCCGATTCCGATTCCGACTTCGATTCTGACTCCGATATTCAATTCGTTTATATAATATATAGTATTATATAGTAATACTAGATATACTAATATAATATATTACTAGTATATAATATATATTAATATATTATATATATATATATATTATATAATATATAGTTTATATTAGATAGGCCTGAATTTGCCGAAATGCTCGCAGGGTCAGATATTAAAACACCTTATAGCTTGAAATTAAGGAATCCTCATTCTAATTAGTTATTATTTCGCAAAAAGAAATACTGTAGTGTAATTGACCCAGTTTTATTTATTTTATACCGCTGAACAATATTGCAATGTATTTAGAACATTGCTTAGCAATCAATAGATGAACCAATTTTATTTTTTTCTTTTTTTTTATCTTGTTTATTATAATTCTTACTGTTTTTACTAAAAGTAAAATCTTGAAGCAACAATAGATTCATGCATTAATTTTTGTTGTTAAGATTCATTGACTCTTAAAGTGTGTAGATCAAAAAAATCTTAACATTTCCTCGCCGTTATCCTGAGTGCATGCCGATTTTATTTTAGGAGAATTAAATTTGCACCTCGCCTACCCAATTTTTGAAGAGCTGTCTTCACTTTCCACGAGAAGCATATCGGTAAAAGGGGACGAGCTGGAATATTGTTTTCTCAGCGAAGAGCGACACGCGCAAGTATGTCCTGAGAAGGTTGCCTTTTATTTCGATGACCACAATTGTATAAGGGGGAGCTTTCTGAAAGTTTTTAAGTAACGTTGTCATATTTTTTTATATTGGCTGATTTTACTGTTTATAACATCTTCAATTTTTTCAATATAGGTGTCTTTCTCCTTGGAATGGAGCGAGCTTTCTTTGCTGTTTTTAAATTCTCGTTTCTCTTTAAATTTCCGAATATACAACTTCCAATGAAGCAGAAGTTAGAAGACTATGTTATAGTTCAGGTATCCACGTTTTTTCGGCCCGCTATATATGATGTGAATGTGTAATGAGGTAAAATCGAAAATTGGTTTAAAGTGAGTGTGGATTAACGTTTATCCTTTTCTTTTATAGCAGCATAATATAATCTTGCACATCATAGCCCTGTAAGAAAGATATCTTCACTTTCTATGAGTTGCTTTAGTATTATCCTAAGGATGTAATGTAGAAGCGTGATAAGATAGGTAGCAAGCCACAATGATCCTTAATAGATAATAGTGTAAAGGTGACTGAATCTATTTTTCTTACTGGATATTTTTTTCCCTGTCGATAATTGTGACGTCCCCAAGTACCGTCAAATTAGTTCTTGTTTTTCTGACTCTTTTAAAGAAATAGCTGCAAATAATTTTCATTATTTGGATTATTAACCGATGCCGAGTGAGTTCGTTGTGGCTGCAATTCTTGAAAATTGATTTAATATAGTAGTGGAAAACTTGTTTTCCCCTTTGTTTTTATACGAACATGGTACATCTTGCGCAGCATCTATTGCTGTAAGAATATCTTCCACTGTTTAATATTGTTTTAGTATCATACGCTAAGGATGTAATTTAAAGCGTGGACTAAAGATAGGTTAGCGCAAGCAGCAGATCTTATCAGTTAAAGTCAAATGCTACGAATCTAATTTTTTTACTGATTTTTCTCATGCTGCTACAGTGTAGAGCCCAAATCCCTCAAATAGTTCTTATTTTTTTTTCTGACTCTTTTAAAAAAAATTGCATCACATTCATATTTGGGATTATTGCCGACGCCATTGATTCCTTGTGGCTCAATCAATTTGTTACAATCAATCAAAAATTTTAAAGTATTTTAGCAATTTATTCAAAAACTTTCCATTGTTTTTAAGCATCACAGATGCTGTTGAATCATCAAGTGGCAAATATTAAGATGATGAGCCGTACTATTGTCACAATTTTCTTTGAGAAAAGCATATGATACTCGGGCTATTAATCTGGTTTGATTATATCCTGAATAAATCTGTGCTGTGGTCAATTATTAAATCTAGTTTGATATTTCTTCATACTTGAAAGTAGCTTGGTTTCCACTCCCGATGAACAGGGGAGCATGTATGGCCAGAAAAAAAGCACGATCAAACCATAGGTTTTATGGTTATAATGAATTAGTCGAAGAAGAAATTAAGTCTCTCTATTTCTTACTTCTTTCGTTCTGTTCTTACAAACAAACATTTACGTCCCATGTATTGATTCTTTCTTGATCATAAGGTTAGTCGTGTTTACATACATACATTCAAAATAATAATGGTTATCCTATAGTTCATTAGTAGAGTATCAAGTAGTTAGTAATGATTAAATCATATAACATTATCCAATGACTCTAATTCACCCTATAATTATACAATTCTAATAAAATATAACTAAATAAATAAAATATATATACATATATTATCATTATAATTATTGTAATTATAAAAAAAAACTTACATTTTATTCAATACACTTATCTAGTTATACATTTTTAAACATACCTAATCTACTCATTATAAATCAAGTGTATATATATATAGTAAATGTGAAATTTGCTGCACCAATATTAATAGGAAATTACAAGAATATCGTTAGATAAATAGGTAAAAAAGTGTCGTTCACAAACATAGCAACGAAAGGCAGGAGCTCGATAACTGAACCTACAGTCTATAAATTGACATCTTTCAAGGCGGAAAAGGCTCATGAAAGTAAAAATTTCCAATCGCGCCATTAAATAACTCGACCATCGACAACAGTGTGCCGTTTTAGCAATGCACAGGATAGAGCTCTACGCACTAGTCAAAATCACGCCTCCCTAGAAAAAGAAGACACTTGAACAGTTTTATTTACAATCTCTTGTGCTTTTTTCGTACCTTCTGGGCTTATGTATAACTCGATAACCTATTCTAAATGCTGACTAGATGGTGAGTTGGAACACTGCTGGGCTATAATGAACATATCTCTTACTCTGGAGTGGTCTCCTGGTTTTACGCCAGAACTAACGTAACGCAAAGTCAGGGCAATTTAGCTCTATCAAAATCTTAGGTCCACACAACATGCTTGTTGTCGTACAAATTTGCAATTAATGAAAGACGAAGAAAATTTCATCCACGTCAGCAAATCGATCCATCGACAACAATCCATAGCCGTTAGACAATGTACAGGAGGCTCTACCATAACTTCCGATCCTCCTGCACCAGAAATAATAAAGCATCTTGGAAACAGTTTTCAATCTCTTTGTTTTTGATATGCACTGCTTTAAACTCTTCACTTATTTAATACCGCTGCAGATGATGCTTAATTCTAAACCATTGCTGGAGGAATATACACACTGGCATATATTGCTGGTTGTCTCACCAGTGTTATACAGAGCAGTAGCACACATATAGTCAAGTAACTCAGTCAACACTGGCACATAAATGCCTGTTGCGACTCAATTTTTTCCAGTAATAAGACGAAGAAAAAATTCTACTCGGTTATGGTCTTTCCTTCGCCCTCGAGAAATCATCGATCATAAAATGCGTGCCGTTAGATTAATGTAAATGAGGCTCTAGTTCACATACTCCTCGCCTCCACGAAAAAAATTGGCATCTCTCGGAATCAGTTTTCAAGTCACCTATCATTCAGATATAACTTACGTCTTTTGAAAACTCGGTTCTTATTTAAATCTACATAGGAAGGGTATGCTTTATAACTCACGTTATATATAATTCTTTTTTCTCTGGGTGTGTGGAGGTATACCCTAGGGCTACTAATAGGTATGAGCTACCTATCATTTCTATACATATTACTATAAGGGCAGTATTTAGTTCTACTAGTGAGATACGGCCTTTTCGATATAGTATATAAATACCGGTGACTACTACACTAACTATTTATATTAACCATAATACTGAATACTTGAACCTTAGTATAGTATATATTATATACCCGTTACTACTGTATATATAGTGAGGCTTGACACAGTATATATATATATTCTTGAGAATAAAAGGATGTGTTTATTGCTTGGGATAATAATATATATATATTTAATCCCAAATGTTTATTTGTGTATTTCTAACAGTATACATAGTAAAGGCATTTTTTCCTATGAGTATATGATAAACGATATTGACGCTATGAGAGGAATGAAAAATCGAATCTGAGTGGAGAGTTTGCTAACAATATATTCTGGTACCCAACGTTACATAAAAATGCCAAACAGACTCAGAACGCTATTATAATTAAACCGGTATATTTATTGGGGTAGAATGTAAGGTGGTGTAACAACCGTGGATTGGATTAGATTTTCCATTCCGGGATATAGGAGCTCTCTAAAAGAGATACTTTTGCTATGAAATGGTTCTAAAAAAAAAAAAATAAAAAAAAAAAAAAAAAATATGAAATATACTCCGTTTTCTAAGTATAATACTTGTTTTCCACGTATTTATTACGTTACAAATATTTTAATTGAAAAAGAATAACGATTAATATAATACTCATTTCTGTTCATATCTTTGGAAATTGAAAATATTATAATATTTCATTTTTCATTTCCTAGTGAACAATTTTACGAATGACATACTGCCCTTCAGTGTCCTAGAGTGAAAGAGCTAATACCCACTGTTTGGAAGGATGGTAAAAGATATAATGAAAAAGATTTTGCAGTACATCCACACACACACCATTTGATGTTGTTTCGGCTTGAAACAGGAATTGATATTTGAGGATAAAGTCTCCGTTTAATAAGGTGCGGGTTATTCGTTTATCGAGCTAATGAAGAGAGTATTTGAATTATATTCCATTGCACACAATAACAGTTGATATATATAATATCGAGTCCAAACTCGATGATGTAGAGTGAGTGTTAGAGATATAATATACGATGTATTCTTTTTAAGAATTATGTTATATTTTAAATTTTTTTTTTAATTATTATTTATTTTCTTTGAAAACTTAAAATTAGTCGGTAACAATTATAATTTTAAATTGCGTAATGATTTGGGATCTGTGTTAACTTAAAGCTATTTATTATTTCAACCTTATTTGAGGATTTACAAGAGGTTTCGATATTAACATATCTTTGATGATAAATTAGATTAATTTCTTAAATTATTATCTGCCATACTTTCAACTCACATCACAATTTCAATGGGTAATGGTAGTATTCACACATCAAAATTCTTTGTCGCTTTCATGTAATAGTAGACTTAGGGACTAATTTTTCTTATTTATCATCGAGGTTAGCATTCGATGGATTACTGAGTGAGATATAAAATCCTTATCATATTTGGATAATAACATATTATTAGCATATTCAAACAACTTTAAGATACTATAGTTATGCCATTATTCCAACTTACTTATGTACCCAAGAATGGTACACTTTAAATTTGTAGGCGCTAGCGCATACTGATAAAAATATTCGGATTTTAATGAATATATTTGTGTTAGTGTGAAGACTAAATTATTTTATTATAATGTTATCTCATATTTTTCTCTATAATGCACACTATGTTACTACTTTTAGTTCCAGAAAGATTCTGGATTGGATAGGGAAAGAATGAAACTATGTAGAAAGGCGTATCACACGATTCTTTCTCAATGGACTAGGTATGCGACTGGAGGGTTCAGTAGAGCTGTGTCCATTGCAATAGCGATAGGAAGAAAGAGATTGATGTAACATTTCGACTTGTAATGAGACACTGTAGAATGTTATTGAAAGATAGTTGGTAAGAGGAAAAACTTTAGATTGTACCTTTTCCATGAAAGATATGTGAGTAGAACCACTCCAGATGTGTGAGGCATACTTCATACAGGGACGAATGGGACCTCTATAAAAAGCAAGCTACTGGGGTGGCGTGATGAAATTGCGAAGAAGTCTCAAAATTTTCAGAACAATAAACTTCTTACAAGCATCTTTAGAAAGAGAAGTAATTTGATCCTTCCAATTAAGATCACGAGGAAAAGAAACGCCAAGAATATTAAGGACTGTCGTTTGGGTGTGGTTTGAGTTGTATGTTTTCTAAGAAGATGTTACGGATGTGTGAAATTTTATGTTTAGTAGAACGAGAAAGAAACTGAGTTTTGTAAGCATTGAAAGCAAAATTGTTTTCAAAGCACCATTTAGAAATTCGAGAATGATCAGAGGCTTATTGCTCCAAGACTGCCCTTCTAGCCCAAGTTAATTGCTGCTGGGAAGGAAATCTTTCAAAATGAAAGGAGTAATAAAGGGTGGAGTTGACAGCATAGGAGTGAACGTGTGAAGAAGTAATGGAGAGAAAGTTATTAATAAAAAGTAGAAAGAAAGTAGTGAATAGGACAGAACCCTGAGGAACACCACTAATTATAAATTTAAAGGATGAGTGGTGACTGTCTACAATAGCTGCTATAGAGCGACCGGAAAGGAAATTGGAGAAAAGGCCACAGAGAGAAGGATAGATACCGTAAGAGGAAAGTTTAGATGTCAAAGCTTTGTGTCAAATGTCCTGGAATTCAAATGAAATATATTTTGTCTGACGCTCAACTCAGTAATTAATAAATGAATTTTTATTCATATATTGAGGTGATAAAATTATTATCATAGATATCATATTATCATAGATATAAAAAAAAAGAATTAAAAAGAACAACCTTGGAATGGTTTTGATTTAAACGTTTTAGAGAACTGTACAATTTGTATACTGCATATAGTTAAGCCGTAAATGCAATACTGTAAGATGACAGTTTGTTTATGTTTATGTTTATGTTTATATTTATGTTTATGTTTATGTTTATGAATGCATCCTTTAAAGTAACATCCTTAACCTGGTATTACAGCTAAGTGTTTGAAAAAATAAATTTTCTCTAAAAAGCTTTTTTAGGAGGAAAATATAGGAAATTGAATTTTTTAAAAGTTGAATTACACAATTTTGAGGTGAACACCCTCAAGAAATTTTATCATTCAGATCTTGGCAAAGAATATGTCACAACTGTAATTACAGATGAATGGAGGGGATAAATTTGAATGAGTTGGAAAAACGCGGAGAGTTGAGTCTTTCGGAGGTAAAGATGTGAGATAGTTAGTCACGCGCGACGATTAGATGAGGGGGTGTGTTAGTTGACGTTGAGATGGACTAATTGAGTAAGATTAATGCAGGGCTATGGATCGGTGAGGCTCGGGTCTATTAGTTAGTTGAGAGGAGCAGAGATATAAAGTGTGACAAGAAGAGGTTGTGATGGATCTGCCAGATATGTTAGCAGTTAAGATGCGAGCAATTAGAGTTTAAGAATGCTGATTCGAGGAAAGATATGAGGCGAAATAATCGAAAAGTGATTAAAAAATGTAAAATAGTTAAAATAGTTCAAAGAAGGCATCCGAATCATTTCATCCTTCTGATCGAGATTAGAGGACAAACTCATGTTTAAGTGTGACTTAATGTCAACGAGTGAAGATGAAATTTTAAAGTAGGGTTAAAAAAATAACTTTAATGAGGGGTAAAAATCGTTTCCTTAATTGAATATATTCTTTAATAATGATTTTATCATAACCCTGAATGTTGAGGGTTGGTAAATGAATTAAAAAGAACTTACTTGATTTTCATGGTAATACGAGATATAATGAGAATTGATGACAAGTAAATCTATAACCTTAACCTTATGGATAATTGTAGAGGAAAAATTGCACAAACTGACCTTCCTTTTGATATATCTTCCGCTAACTGTGTTGTATATTTGTGGTTCGGATTTTGGCCAGCGTACGATTCTTAAAAAAGTACGATATTGTTATTAAATAGATTTACTTGTTGTTTTTTTTGGTATGTTGTAAATTGTTTTGCCTCCTGCTTATCAGCACTCATAATTATTGTCTGCCCATTCTGACAGACGGTGAGCAAAAACCTTTTAAGGAAAACAAGAAAAACACAATAACGACACACATGAAAACTGACCCTATATATATTAGTATAGTATATATATATATATATATATAGTAATATATATATTATATATAGGATAATATATATATTATATATAGTTAATATATATAATTAATATATATTATATAATAATATTATATACTAATATATAATATATTATATATATTATATATATATATATATATATATATATAATATAGTATATAGTATATAGTGCCTCTCTATATGTTTATACTACTCGGGTCTCTCTCTCTCTTCTCTCATCTCTCTCATCTCTTCTCCTTCTCTCATCTCTCTCTCTCGCTATTTTCTCTCTCTCTCCTCTCTCTCTCTCTCGTCTCTCTCGTCTCTCTCTGTCGATCTCTCTCTCTCTCACTCTCTGATTTCTATATTTATAGTATAATATATATATATATAGTATTATTATAGTAATATATTATATATATATAATATATACTATATAGATATTTATATAATATTATTAAATATATATATATATATATATTATAAGTATAGTATTTCAGGGGCTTTTAGTACTTTTTCTACCGGTGTCATCTCTCCTCATCCTTTCTTCTACGTCTCTCTCTCTCTCTCTTCCTCTCTCTCTCTCTTCTCTTCTCTATCTCATCTCTCTCTCTCTTCTCTCTCCTCTCTCTTCCCTTTCTTTCTTGCATTTCTTTCTTTATATTTATAGGTATAAGGATATCTGGAACGGAAAACCACAACACCCCAGAACCATGAAACCTGATTTTAACATGGCCGTGACCTTTTTTGACTGCACTTTTTTTTGGCCTGACAATTTTTTGGGCCCAAATTATACCTGCCCTTGACCTTTTTTGGGGCTTGACTTTTTTGGCCTTTACCTGTTTTTTTCGACAACCTTTGTTCCTGGTCTTTTTGGCACGGTATTTTTTTGAGACATTTTTGTGAGAACCTAGATTTTTTGAGAACCCTAATTTTTGAGAACTATTTTTTGAGAAACCTAATTTTTGGTGCAACCCAATTTTTTGCAACTTAATTTTTCGGCAACCTATTTGACCGTTCGAAGAAGGGTTGCGCACGGTTGCCGTAGCAACCGTTGTAGTATTTACTCCCCTATTTTCGCCCCTAATTTTTTTCGACCGTGGGCCATTTTTTGCCCACGGTAATTTTTGATTCTTCCTTTAGGGAGCTTAGCCCTTTTTTGAATGTCGTTACTTGATTTGACATGATATTTCGATAACCCTTGATCTTCTCATGGGTTTTTTTTGCCCACGGGTAATTTTTGGCTACTCCTTTGGTATCATGGGTCACAATTTTGGCCACGCAATTTTCCGACCAATCCTTTGGGTATTCAATGGTCAATTTTTGACCCCCGGAATATTTTGAATCTTGCCTTTAGGGGCTTAGCTATTTTTGGATGGTCGTTACGTCGTATTGACGCGATGTATTTTCGGCTTTTCCTTGCTACTACAGTGGGTCAAATTTGTACCACGGTATTTTTGTCCTTCCTGTTAAGGGAAAGCGCGTTTTTTTGATGTCTTTACTTGTTGAAGGATACATTGATATTTTAGCTTGACTACATATACATGGGTCCATTTTTGGACCCACGCTGACCTGGATGGTGTTGATGTTCCATATCACCGTAAGGAGTATTAGTGATTTTCTTAGTGGTTCTATTGAGTATTAGATGAGTGTCAAGTGTGTGTCAGGTGAGTGCCAAGTGAGTCCCAATGAGTGCCAATGAGTGGCAAGTGAGTGCCAATGAGTTGCCAGTGAGTGGCTCGCATAGTCCAATGGAGTGCACAATAGTGGCACTGGTGCCACTTTTTTTCAAAGCCTTTTCTAGCATCCCTGTAGCTAGATATACCCTAATAATGGGTGTTACCATGTTAATAGGTATGAGGAATTCGATATTGTGTATAATTACATTAGTTGCTAGAATGCTTCCTACGACGAGTTAGTATTTTTTTAAGCACTTATAGCGAATGCAGATTGTATATGAGTATCGTAAAGAAGGATTAACAGTTTGAGAGTGATCAGCAGAACCGTTCCACGAGTGCCGAGTCCGGTCGACAGGTCAGCCATCCGCGAAACGCCGCGTGCGCCAACCGCATGCGCAATATTCCCGCCCGCAGCGTGCGCCCGCAGGAGCAATATTTCCGCGTAAGCGCCGCCGTGCGTCGCAGACGCAAAATTCCCTGCGTGAACGGAAAAATTATTGATATCAATAGTAACTATTTCAAAAGAATTTCGTTTCGAATATACTATGAATTCATGCATGTTGTACTACAATTGTAGAAATTTTATTAAAACAATATCTTTTAAGCCCTTAATAACATATAACATAAATCGAATAGTAGGTGATGCTTAGGAGCAAGGGGTTAGTAAGGTTTTTGATTTAACTGCTTTACTGGTTATAAATTTATACATTATTCATTATCTACTGAACGAGTATGGATGTTGGAGAAATTTACGTTCTCGAAGTCGGCTACTAATGTCTTGTAGCTGGGCCAATCAGTGTTTGTGGTAAAGACCTTTCTATTATTAAATATTTTAAAGAAATGAAGAGATTTTTTGAAACAAGCCTGTAAAAAATAAATATGGTGTTTTATACATGTTTATCAAGGAAAAATTTAAGAAATGCCAAGATGGGATTTTAAAATTTTCATGAAGGATATACGATATTAGATCGCTGACAATATACAAGGCCACAATTGATATGTTAATTAGATGATTTATGCACAAATTAATTTGCGAAATAGCATGAGAAGGCGTTCACAGTTTTATTCCACCATTAGAATATTTCCTGTGTTTTTCACTAACGAGAATATTTTCATGCAAAGCAAAGCATAATGCGAAGCGGTTTTTTAAACACACGTAGTTTACTGTGTTTGGACAGAGAATAGAGAGCATGAGTCAAATATAAATGTATTGGCACTCAAATGTTATCCTACTTCAAAGGGAAAGAGTTCCTTGAAAGTATATAAAAGAGTTTACTGTCGATCGTCCCATCGGCTATTTTGATGTGTTGACTTTCAGCCCAAAAACCGCACAGAGTGGCTGCTCCGTACCAACAGCTCCTGACCTATGAGATAAAACTGTATACATACCTGAATGATGAGTGCGTTAGTTGCAGAAGTATTTAACGCTCTTATATAAATTTAAAAAGTTGAAACATACTGAAAAACGTAAATCTAATTAGTGAGGATGAGAAATTTACCCTATGTGTATTTGAGAGACTATATTTTATATAAGCAAAAATTGCTTTAAACAGGCCTCAGAAGGTAAGCTACGTCGTTATCTAAAATCTTAAAAACTCTCCTCAACATTAACAAAATTTAAAATAAAAAGGAAGTTACTACAAGAGAGTGAGGAGGAGTATTTCCTGCCTTAATCTTTATCCGTTAATAGCTCCCTGAATAACTAAGGTTTAATCCATAATGCAAAGAAGGTTCTGTTACTTCCATAATAAATGAAGTTGGAAAATGAAAGTTAATAATAATAATAGTATCTGTACAGAATTCAGATCCTCAGATTCAATCAAGCTCACGAGACTCAATATGGGCACTAGTTGCCAACACACTGCGCAAAATCCCATCACAGTTCATCTTAAACTCCCATACACTGCAGATATTACAGCCATTGCATGACATTACACCTCTGGAAAGTCAGAGGTAAACAAGTTTCATGGGCGAGAAGAATATTACAAAATTCTCCTTTAGACTTTCCTAAGCTTATATGAATCTATTTCCTGAAGGATAACTAAATATTAGAATGAAGTGTATCAGGATTTAAATTCAGAACATTAACATCATGAAGAAATCGCATTTATAATCAGAAGGCAATACAAATTGATAGATCTTATAGACTTGACCTAAATTCCATCCCTTGCGTATCCGTTAACCGAATGTATTTAGATATTACCTAATGAAGTAAAGACTTGAGTGAAAAATGAAGATAAATTTAAAAATATCCTAGAGGAAGAGCTTACCTATTAGAGTGGTAAATCAGGAATAGCTTTATATAATAATATTTAAAAGATCAATTTAATTTGAATGAAAGGCAAGGGCAGATCGTAATTGATGATGAAATAGTTAAGGATCAAATATTGTGGTTTTGATAGCTGTCTCTCACGTAACTGGAAGAAAGAGCCTGTAAAAGGATTGGAAGATATCAAACTAAGAACTTCAGACTATTTAATTTCCCAGAAAGTTTAATCTTTAACTTACAAAACGCGAATTAGCGACTTGGATATATCTATGGTTAAACCAAGAACCTGAACTCAAGTTCCTCAGGCACTTCTTCTACGCATTTCAGATAAATTTATAAACGTGTTACCTGCAGGAATGAGTAAGAAAGACCTTATATATAAAACAATAGGTGGATTAATGTAAAATTATTGTATTAATAATATTTATTTAGTTGTAATGTTTGTATATAAATTAAATATGTTATTTTAGACTTTTTTTTTCTCCTTTTAAACTTTATATATATTATATATAATATATTATATATATATATTTATATATATATAATATATATATATATATATTATATATATATATATAATTATATATATTATATATATATATATTATATATATATATATAAATAATATATATATAGTAATACATATAATAACGCTTTCGCGTGTGTAAGTTAAGTCTAACAATTGGAGGCAAAGGACTAGTTGATTAAGTATATAATTCAATCTGAGGAACAAAATAGTTTTGGCGGTTTCAACTAGGTTTGCTTTAAGGTATCCTAATTATTGTAGAAAAAAGTAGTTTATAAACATGCATTTGTGAGGGTGAAAGAAGGAATTTACTCTACATTAAAACCTGTAAGAAAAAAAATTTTCCTAAAACGGCAAACCATATCTCGCAGCTCGATAATGCAATAATGGACAGTTAGATTTATCGAAATGAGTTAAATCACAGCTATCTATTAATGAAGGTTTCAGTAATAGTACTTTTACAATTGAACGTTACCTAGATACTTATATGGTTATGAACCTTTAAAAGATAAAAGATCAGCTTCAGTTGCCGATGCTGTTCTTGAAATTATAGAGGACGAGCGGAGAACTGACACTAAATCATTTGGACCAGATGTCAGATGGAATATCAAAGGGGCGAGAGTTTTCAAGAACTGCTTATGGGGAGTTATATGGTATAAGTATTAACATAATACATTTTCAGTAATAACAAGCAGCTAAGGTTTGAAAGAGTTCAACAGCGTCTCTATTTAAAGAGGCGCATAGCATAGGTATTTTACTAAAGATGGAAATAAAGAATAAATGTGAATATAAATCCGTGGGTCAATTTGACCCACGGTATTTTTTTGATGCCTTGCTTTAAGGGACTTAGACCGTTTTGAATGTCTTTACTTGTTTTTGACTGATAATTTAGCCTTTGTACTTACCATATACATTGGGTCATATATTTTAAAAAGATATTCATTTTTTAGTAAAATACTAATGCATTGCGCTCTTTAATAGTAAACGTCTGTACTCTTTCAAACTATAGCGTGCTTGTTTTACTGAATAATGTATTGCTAATAGCTTATAACATACTTCCAAAGCATTCCTGAAACTCTCGCCCTTGAATTGCCCATTTCCTAATCTGTCAAATGAATGTTAGGTGTTTCTTCGCTCGTCCCTCTATAATTTCAAGTTACAGCATCGGCAACTGATATGGATCTTTTATCTTTGAAGGGTTTCAATCGCATTAAGTATTAGAGTATAGTCAAATTGTTAAGTATATCTGAAAGCCCTTCATTATAGAGAGTTTATTAATCATTTCCGATAAATTCTAACTGCCTATATTGCATCGAGCTGCGGAGAATGGTTTGCCGGTGTAGTAAATTTTTTCTTACACGGATTTATGTATGAAGTAAAATGCCTCTTCACCTCCAAATAATGCTTTGTAACTCATTTTTTTCATGTTTTAATATTATGGATACGATTTTAAAGAAACTAGCTGAAACCGCCAAAAAAAAACTATTTGGTTCCCTAGATTTGAAGGTAATACTGTATCAACTACTTTCTTTGCTCCATGATTAGATACTTGACACACGGCGTACCGTTATATATCTATATATATTAATATATAATATATTATATATTATATATTATTATATATATATTATATATATATATATATAATTATTATATATTTATATATTTCTATATATTATATATATAATATATATAAGCTAAAAAGGGATAAAGAAAAGGTCTAAAAATAACATTTTTATTTTATAATACACAACAATTACAAACTAAATAAATATGATGATAAATACAGTAATTACGATTATTAATTCCACCTTGATTTATTAATAAGTGCTTTCTTTCTTCCTGCTGGTCATACACGTTATTTATCTGATTGCGTAAGACAGTGCCTTGAAGGGCTTGAGTCAGGTCTTGGTGTAAAAAGGGATTATTATCTCAAGTCTGCTAAATGCGTTGTATTTAAGATTTAAAGACTTCTGGGATAAAATTTATAGTTTGAATCTTGTTTGAATATCATTCCCAATCCTTTACAGGGCTTTCTTCCCCACGTTAGGGTGAAGAGATTCAAAAAAAGCTTCAAATCACAATATTTGATCCTTTAACTATTACATCATCAATTTTAACGATCCTGCCCTGCTTCATTAAAAGTTAATTGGTCTTAAAAAATTATATAAAGCTATTCCTGATTTACGACCTCTATTAGTTAAGCTCTCCTCTAGGATATATTTTTTAAATTTATCTCACTTTTTTCCTTCAAGTTTTAACTTGTCAAAATTATAGGTATATATACATCATCGGTTAACGGGATACGCAGGGATGGATGTAGGTGCAGTTTTTAAGATCTAATAATTTCTGTATGGCCTCTTGATATAAGATGCGTTTTTCATGGATGTTAATGACATTTTTAATTATAACTGTACTTCTTTCTCATGATGGTTTATCTGTCAACTTTAGGATCATATAAGCTAGGAGGTAGAGGTTGCTGGAAAGATAATGAGTCGCTCACAAATAAGGATTCTGCTGGTGACACTGTTCCGCTGATGTGAAATGAGGTTGTAATGTCATGCATTGGGCTGTAATATTTGAGTTATGGGGGTTGTCGAATGATGAAACTGTGATATGTGGATTTTTGCGCAGTGTGATGGCAATAGCTGGCCATATGAGGTTTGAGTTTGATGAATCTGAGGAACTGAATTCTGTACAGATGCTGTAATTATGTATACTTCATTTTTCACTACTCATTGTATAATGGAGTACAGCAACCTTTCTTCATGTATGGGGATAACTCAATTAGTTATCAGGGGAGTATACCGGAAGAAAGAGTAAGGGCAGAATACTCCTCCAGTCCTTCTGTAGTAACTTCCTTTTTTTTTCAAATTTTAATGTTTTTTAGGGAGAGTTTTTTAATGATGGTTCTATACCGTAGCTTTATCCTTTGAGGCCTGTTTACGAGGAACATTCTTATTATAAGATTTTACAAACAGACTTCACAATACAGCACTGGGTGAATCTCATCCTCACTAATATTAGTTTTACGACGTTTTTCAGAATGGTTTTCAACTTTTTAAATTTTTTTATAAGAGGTTAAATACTTTGCAACTAACGCGACTCATTAAATTCGAGGTATGTATACATTTCTTATGCTCCATTAGTGGCAAAGAATGTTGTACGGAGGTGCAGCATGCCTGTGCGATGTTGTTTGGGGTGAAGTTCAGCACATCAAATAGCGTGGGGGATTCGATAGTAACTCTTTATATATCTTTTAAGAACTCTTTCCTTTGAAGAGGAAACATTTGAGTTGCCAATACATTAATTTTGACTCATGTCTCTTCTCTGTCAAAACAACAGTAAATACTGTGTGTTTTATCAAATATATCGCACATATGCTTGCTTTGTATGAAGATGAGTCTTGGTATGAAAAACAAGGAGATATTTAGATGGTGAGAATAAACTGTGAACGCTTTCTGCTGATTCCAAAATTAAATTTGTGCATTATATCTAATACAATAATTTGTGGCCTTGGTAAGTTTGTTCAGGTCTAATATCGTATATGCCTGCATGAAATCCATCAACATTTTTAATTCTTTAAATTTTCTGATAAAATTGAGTCTCCATTATCTATTTTTACAGGGGTTGTTAAAAATCTCCATTTCCTTTAAAATATTTAATAATAGAAAGTGTTTGTTTACGCAAACCTGTTGGCCCAGCTTACAAGAATGTAGCAGGACTTCGGAACGTAAATTTTCTCCCCCAATCCTACTCGGTCAAAGTTAGATAGATGAATAGATGAAGTTATATTAACAAGTAAAGTGCAGTAAAATCAAAATCTTACTAACCCTTGCTGCTAAAGCATCACTCTATTGATTTAGCTGTTTATGTTTTAGGTGTAAAGTAATATGTGTTTAATAAAATTTTAGAAAAATTTGTGTAAAAACTGAATGCTCATAGATATAGATTTGAAACGAATGTCTTTGAAATTAGTTACATTGAGTGATCATATTTTTCGTTCAGCGGGAATGTTTGCGTCTGCGGCCGCCTCGGCGGCGATTATGCGGAAAAATTACGGTGCGACGCGCTTTTTCGCGCGGGAATATTGGCCTGCGGGCGCACGCGGCGGTTTCGCGGATGGGCTGACCTGCGGATCCGCGGACTCGACTCGGAAATCGTTGCGATTCACTGGTCTGCACGTTAACTCTTTAGATATATAATCATCATGCTATACAGTGTTCTATGCAATACTCAATGCGTTTTCTAGTTCTGCAATACTAGCAACTTGGTTATATATTCACCCAATCGAGTCCTCATACTTATACTAGGGTTTTAGACACCATAATTAGGGTATTCTAGCTCGGGGAGGCAGAAAGGGCTTGAATAAAAGTGGCTAACTCAGTTTGGCACTAGTGTGCAACTCAACTTGGCCTAGTGGCGGCCCTCACTTGGACATGCATCACTTGGCACTCCTTGGCACTCATTGGGACTCATTGGCACTCCTGGCATCACCTGGCACTCATCTAATACTCATTAGAACACTAAATCAAGCATCACTAGATGTCTTAGGTGATTGGACCATCAAGCCATCAAGTTAGCGTGGGTCAAATTGACCATGGTAAGTTATTGGGTAAGGTTCAAAGGCTAATAGTTCGAATGTATAAATTTGAGGCTAGTTTTTGACAAATATGCAAAAGTTGCTAAAAATGGCAAGGAAAAAAGTAGTCAAATAAATTCAAGTACCACTTTATTATGCAAGGTAAGCTGAAAATATCAAGGTCAAACAAGGTAAAGAGATAAAATGGTTTCCGGAAGAACACATAAAATTACCTGGGGTCATAAATTGACCCATGGAATACCAGAGGGTTGGTCGAAAAAAACGTGGGCAACAATGACCATGGAAGATCAAGGGTTGGTCGAAAATATCATGTCAACGAAGGTAGCAATTACAAAGGGCTGCTAAGACGACCCCTTGTGGCAATGGCGTGGACAAAAAACTTGGGGGGTAAAAAAAATAGTGGGGGGTTATACGTTACAACGGTTGCTGACGCCACCGTTTGGCGCACCCTTTCATCTTTATGCATATTAGTGAAAAATTTATGGTTGAAAAATGGGAATAATAAATAAATGTCAAAAAATTAGGTTCTCAAAAATTGTAGAATATCAAAAAATTAGGTTCATAAAAAATGAAAAAATCCGTGTGCGAAAAATGACCCATGGAGACCAAAGTGGTCGAAAATAGGTAAGGCAAAAAGGTCAAGGCAAAAGGTAAAGGGCGATGTATCAAATTTGGGCCCAAAAAGTAAGGGCCAAAAAATGGAAGGTAAAAAAGTCATATGGGAGGTAAAGGTCCATGGGGTTTCGTTGTGGGTTTTTGGGTTGGTTTTGGGGATTTTGTATATCCCTCTGTTTTAGTATTATAATATTATTATGTATTTTATATATATATTTATATATAATTATAATATATAATAATAAAGGTAATTTAAAAAATTTTATATTAAAGTATATATATTATATATTCAATATATAATATTAATATATATAATATTATATTATATATATATATTATATATAATTTTATATAAGATTATTATAATAAAGTTATATATATAATATATATATAATATATATATTTTATATATAGTAATATAGATATATATAATAAATTAATATTAATATATATATATATTATATATATATATATATTATATATTAGTATATTTATATATTATATATATATATATATTAATATTACTATTTCCAGAGATATATTTGTATATCATAGATAATATATACATTCCTTTTTTAGTTTTATTACTTTTAATATATAAATTATTTATAATTTAGAACAATTTTAGATTGTAGTTTTATAATATTATATATAATATATATGGTTATATTTAATATTATATATATATATAATATAATATATTATATATTATTATAATTATAATATAAATGGTAAATTGAGATATATTATATTTAATTATAGCATATTATAATTAATAATTATATTGTGTCATTATTATAATTTAATACTTATTTTATATAAATAGTATTAAGTTATTTTATACAAAATCATTATTTACATTTTATATATATATATATGTAATAATTTATATAATATATATATATATAATATATATATATAAATAATAATATTGAATTATATATAATATTAATATATTATATTTATATATATATATAATATTTATTTATAATATTTTAGCTATGATGTATTTTTTGCACATATCTTTGCGAAACATAATAGTTCTGTAATATTTTAGTTATAAAGTATTTTTGTTTTTAATTATTTAATTCTATGATAAAAATATTTTTCTTATATTTATTTATTAACTCATTTATAATATTTTTTTTATTATCTTAAATTATTCCAAAGCTTATAACTATAATTAACGATTCTGTCATTATATTAAATATTGTTATCATAAGTTGTTTGTTTATTAAATGTTGAAGCTACTCAACCAGTAAGGTTATAGAATTTAATAGCATTTCTTTTTATATATATCCATATATATATATTATATATGATATTTCATATTTATACTTTATAATTTATAATATAAAATATATATATATATAATAATATATATACTATATATATTATATATATATATATAATATATATATCGCATGATGAATTAGAAAAAATAAAATGTCTTTAAATTTTTTTTACTAAAGTTTTATTATACACTAGAAAAACTTCTAAAATAATATTCACGAATGTGTGTATACCTGTCTTAAAATTTTACCTACCCGTTTTTGGGCAAAACTGGTGCACATTTATAATATTTGAAAATGCATATATATTGCGAGATTGTACTTTTGATTAAATTTTAATATTTTAATGTATTAGTAAAAATATTAAAGATATAAATTTAACAAAAAAGTTAGAATTTCATCGTGTCTACGGTTCCTTATCCGTCCGTATAAATAGTAGTTGTCTCCAAAAACAGAGTGTAAGTGCTCTTATATTTATTATATATTATATCTTTTATATATATATATTAATAGATATATATTAATTATATATATTATATTATAATATATATATTATATATAATATTAATATATATTATGTATTAAATTATATATAGAATATTTATAATATTTAATATATGTTATAATTTATATATATACTAAATATATTATATATAGATTATATATATTCTTATATATTTATAATAATATATATATATAGATGAATATATTTATAATATAGTATATACTATATATATTATATATATATTATAATTTTTCTTCAGAATAAGAAAAAATATAATAGATAGTTGAGAATATTTATCGTGTAATTTTAGACTTATGGTAGCCGTATCTATTGTTCTTGTCGGTCTTGCTTAAGGACTCAAAGAGCAAGATTGTTTACTCTTCCAAGGAGGTGAACCTTACTTTCCAAATGGATGGAAAGGATTCGAATGCTGTGATTATTGATTAGAAGTTTCAGATTACTGATGCCCCAAAATGGATGATCCTATCTTCTTCTCTTCTATCCTTGTCTCTTTCTATTTTTCTCTTTCTTTCTTATAATATAATATAATATATTAAATAATATATATATATATATTATATATCTATATATATATATTATATATATAAATATTATATTTAGAAGATATTATATAATTATTATATCTCTGTACATTATTATAGAATAAGTATCTATATAGAATATATATATATATTTATTATATATATATATTATTAATCCAAACTTTAAAAATATCTCAAGCAGATATCTCGAAGCTAAACGGATTCGTGCGGCCAATATTGTTTAGGCTGCAAATTATAGGAAAATGTAAAAAAAAAAAAATTAGGGGGACCGAGCCGACGGGGCAGAGGGGGGACGAGCCCGTCGTCTAAGAGGCTGAGAGAACTATTGTCATCTGTAGAGGTTACCTGAGATACACCAATTAGTTTAAAAATTATTGATATTTTGAATTGTATTTTATATTATTGTAGGATTTATAATGAATTGACGATGGAATTCGGATAAATTTTTCCCGTAATAAAGTATGCTAAAAGCAGCTGATAAAAAATGGGTGGATGTCAAATATGCTACATTTATTTTTTTTGAAATTATTTATTTATTCAATTATTTTTTTTGTTTTTATTTATTATTTTTATCTTTTTATCTTTATATTTCTCATTATTCAGTAAATAAATTTTAATAATTATTAAAGTTTATCTTTTTTATATTTTATTTACTTCTTCTAAAGGTTCACACACTCTAAGAATAGCGGTCGCACAACATTCATGACACAAAATGGTAATTAGCCGCCATTGCACACTTTCATTGTGATTCTAGTAATGAACGAATTGATTGCGCATATAAGTTGCTGTTTGAAGGTTAAATTAAAACTAAATATTTAAAAAATGTTTTAACTTTATTTTTTTTCTTCTTAATTAACATTTCCGGTAATATTTCATACGCTGAATTCAAATATTTATCTGTTCCTGGTGACGATCAGCAGTTTTGAGATATCATGCGGGTGCTTTGATAAGTTTCACCATATATATATATTATATTATAATATTTATATAATATATATATATTATATATATACTATTATAATATATATATATATATATAAAATATTATATTAATTATATAGATATAGTATTATAAACACTAATATAATTTTTGGGTTCAGTGCAAAAATGATAAAAAAATCTACGGTTAAATAAAATTTGAATCCCAGTTTAATAATCAGAACTTTATCTTGCCTTTTGAGTGTTATAATTGTTGTTCTGACTATTTGATTGTATATTAAAACTAAGATTAGTTGTTTTTTATTCTGCGCATGTAATCCAAATAATTATATGGTGTTTGTCTATTAAGTTACAGATTTGCG
>JABUQX010075803.1:12500-15000 GCA_015478945.1 Trachelipus rathkii
AACGTCTGTTATATAAAACCGTCGAAATTGGCAAGAAACTATTCAGTTACACACAAATACAAAGTCTTTAAACAATCAAATTATAATATGGTATAACTGACAGGTCTCAAAATTTAACATTCAAGATCCCTCACATTTCAAGACTTCAGAAACACAAAGTTCAAGAGAATTTACCTTTAAATTTCGAACTTCTGCTTTTCAAAATTACACTACGGTATGTAACAAAAAATGAAAATTCTTTGTCTTTACTTTGAAAATATTATTTCCTATAATTGCTTCTGTGTAGAAAGCAAAGAAAAATAATATTATTCCCTTCAAACTTTGCTTTTGTTACATTGACATCGCTGTTTTCACACTGATCTATTTGCATTCCACAGAAAATATTTTTTTAATATAATATTTTTAATATTTTTAATATATTTAATATATTTAATATATTTAATATTTTAATATTTTTTTTACTTGAAATATTTAGGAACTGAAGCAATGAAATTTATTACATGAAAGTATAAAAGTCGCAAGTCGGAGAAAATGTCACCATTCTTTTTCAACTTTTTTCACCAGTCAAGACGGGATTTGGTTGTACCACAATGTGACAGGTTTGTTTGAGGCACTTGGAATTGCCTGTAACCTCTGCGAGTGACGCCTCTTCATTGATACCTCATCGAAGTCTCAAAACTGTGCTACTTCATAACGAGAACATGTATCCATCTCTTCCCTTGGCTCACTCGGTGCAGCCCAAAGAGGAACACAGCAGTGTGAAGCTATTGCTAAGTAAGTGCTATGAAATATGAAGAAGACAATTGGGAAGTTATCTGAGATTTCAAAATGGTGGCCTTCCTGATGGGTCTCCAAGACGGCTTTACCAAGTTTCCATGTTACCTTTGTCTCTGGGGCAGCAAGGCCTCCGCAGAACATTACCAAAGGCGGGATTGACCACAGAGGACTGAGTTCAGTGCAGGGAGGAGGAACACTGTCACATGGGAGCCTCTGTTAGACCCTCGGAAAATATTATTTCCTCCACTACACATAAAATATAAAATTACGCCTCATGAGACAGTGTGTCACAGCTCTAGACAAGGAATCTTCAGCCTTCATCTACCTGCAAGGCTTCTTTCCTAAGCTTTCTGAGGCAAAGGTCAAAGCCGGTGTCTTCGTCGGATCACAAATAAAAAAGATCAGAGTGGAAGAAATTCCCGAAGAAGCTGACTAGGGTGGAAAAAGCAGCTCGGAACTGCTTTTTTGCAGTGGTTCGTTGCCTCCTTGGGAATCAAAGGCGAAAACCTATGAGGAGCTTTTGTTTGAAACTTTCGGTCAGGAACTACGGCAAATGGGCTAAACAGGATGTCCCTCGAGTCCATATCCTTTGAATCGCTCCATCTTGCTTAAATTTTAAGGAGGAACATGGTTGGCGTATCTCACGAGAGCAAACTAGCCGAAGCGATTTTTTTATAATAAGATATCCTGAGACTTTATTGAGGCGCCGTATTATCACTTAAAGGATCATTCATAACAATATAATAATATATATTAATATATATTATATATATATATATAATCTATATATATATATATATATTATATATATATCATATATATATATATATATATATATATATATATATATTATATATATATATATTATATATATATATAATAAGATGATGTATAACATGATTGGAGACTATATTTGGGGGTTCATTCGTGAAAGCAACTTACCGTATGAGAGAAAATCCGGAAAAACTTCTCACTTCTAAATATTCTGAGGTATCTGTTGTATAACCTAAAAGTAAATAAATGCTACTTTTGAGTGTATGTCGTTTTTTTCTACTTTTTGTAATCAAGAATGATTATATTCACCAATTTTTTATATCGGAATTTTCAAATTTATGAAATATCATTACCTGGTCACAAAATCAAAGTTTGGAGGAAATATTAGCCATTTTTCATACTGTCTATACTCTATAGGTATAAGAAAATGGAAAATTACAATCGTTGCCCAAAGACAAAAAATGTTACATTGTGTTATCGGCTTCAAAAACAAATTTGACAATCACACACAATTATCAAGTTAATAGGTAACACAACTATAATACTGTCTAAATGCCGGGCTTCAATTTTTAGCTATCATAATCCTCTGAATTTCATAATTAAATAATTTCAAAATTCAACAATATTTCCCTAAAAATTTCGGACATCAAAATTTGAAATTGGGCAAAATATTCGTCAATTACTTACAAAGTACCAATATGATCATTATAAATTTTCGAACTGACAGGTCTCAATATTTATTTCTCAAAATCTGAATATCTTACAATTTACGAAACAAAAATTTTAATAAATGTTACTTCTAGATTTCAAACCACTTTTATTCAAAAGCATAGACCATTATGAAATTCGGCAATTACACCCAATTAAAGACCTTAAGTATTACAAAGATAATATTTTCTGACTGACTTGCATATTTATTTAACTCTCATAATTCTCCGAGCTTCATTGT
>JABUQX010075803.1:25000-57500 GCA_015478945.1 Trachelipus rathkii
ACTGAATGTGTCTTGCAATTTGTTTTCACTTACGAAATCAAGGAAAGCTACTGCTCCGGATATTGAACGAAATTCTTAAGTGCTGTAAACTAAAGAAAGTTCCGTTTGTAGTTTTTTTTATGTCCAAGGAGGGGGGGGGGTACACTTTACAAGTTTCATTCAAGTTTTGGGCAGAAAAGTTAGAATTATAATGATCAAACATTTCAGATAGAAATAATGTAGCAGCAATTAGATGACCTGCAAATTTAATACCCGTTTCTATCCGCTTTGCTACATTGTGGGCACTCTCTTGAAAATTAAAATTTTCTCTTATTACCATATATATATATATATATATATATATATATATATATATATATATATATATATATATATATATATATATATATATATATATATATATATATATATATATATATATATATATATATATATATATTCCTTAATTCCCCATATATATATGGCGGGTGAGGGTGCCAAACATGCATCGGATCTAAGGCATGCATAGAATTTCTGGAACAGTAATTCGTGATAGGGGGTCCCTAACCCAAGCTGCCCAACATATACTTTATATATATATATATATATATATATATATATATATATATATATATATATATATATATATATATATATATATATATATACTATATATATATATATATATATATATATATATATATATATATATATATATATATATATATATATATTATATATATATATATATATATATATATATATATATATATATATATATATATATATATATATATATATATATATTTCATATATATATGGTATATATAATAATATATATATATATATATATATATATATATATATATATATATATATATATATATATATATATATATATATATATATATAATAACCAAATTGCAAGTTTTTTCAATAAAGGATTTTTCTCCTGGATTACTTGAACAAAGCAGATGCTGCAAAAAAAAAAAAAAATTTCTCCATCTAACGAGAGAAAATATTTACAATGTAAAAAAGTAATACTTTGTTAAAACTTATTTGTGGAGTAGCACAGTTCAACATATTAATTGCATCCCACAAAGGACATGAAGATTAGGAGATAAAAAAAATAAAGCTTACGTAAGCATTTGGAGAAACGATCTCCTGAAACTGATCATGAAGGGTGTTTTGCATTTGATTTTGCTTCTGTCTTCAAAAGAAATCTCCTACGATTTTGGCATCGACATTATAAGAGATTTATAATTTAAAAATATGATGTGATCATAAACTCTGATGAGGAAAACAAAGTCTGAGCATAATGACTAAATATTTACTATCTCAAAAGTTCAAACAAAATTCTTGAAAACATTTGAAGATGTGTAGCGAATTTTTTGGAATATGATGATCTATTTAATATCTTCTCCCAGCTTCTTAACATATTTGAAACTTTTCTAGCTTCAAGTGGTAATTGTAAACATGGATTCATTGATTATTATTAAATCAAAATCGAGAAATAGACTGCAAAAATACGACCACCTTTCCTCAGTGTTGAAAACACATTTACATCAAGCTGGCCCATGCACCTGTGAAGATTTTAGCGTCCATTACGATATCTTCGAAGCACAAAGGGCCGGTTGTCTACACTTGAATTTTGTACGGAGATCAAAACCTCCACACTTGTTCAATGAGGTATCACCTTTCCAGCCACTTTTATTACATGGAAATTCCCTTGCACTTTATTTTTATTTATACAGACTTAATCTACCTCACTTTAAATCTTGTGTCTGTGTTCGGTTGAACAAAGCAAGAGCTTAGTGCAAAAGGATAGAAAATAAACCTTGAAAAAAAAGCACACACATACATTGCGATAATCCAAATAGAAAGAAAGAATAGACTCTCCCAATACTCCCACCATGCATGGCAAGGTTTTGCAGATTATATATATATATCATATATCATATATATAGTATATATATATCATAGGTATATTATATATATATATATATATTATATATACTATATATTATAATATATAGCTATACCCATCTGACTATATATATATTAGATAGTATATTCTACTATAGGGATATATTGATTTTCAGAAAATTCTGAATATAGTAATATATATATATGGCGTAATTTAGTATCCGTGTTTGTCGGCTATGTACATAGTGCGGTGCTGAGTGCGCGGGCCTGGTTGCTTGGGGGCATCGTGCTCAGAGTGGTGCCGGCGAAGAGATGACGGAGGAGAAGGTATAATATCGTGGGACGTTATAAGTAAGTATAAGGTATATATAAGAGTAGTATATATATAGTGTAGTTCCATATATATATAGTAGTAACAGTAGTATATAGGTATATATACGAGTGGCGCGCCGTTCACCTGAGTGGTTGCGGGTGGCTGCGAGCGCTGAGGTCCTGCCCGGTTTCTCTGCTTAGAGGGTCACTTGGGAGAGCGGTAGTTTAGTTATATGTTACTTCTAAGATTTTCCAAACATAGTATATACCAAGGATATAAATTAGTAAAAATAATTTTACTTTTTATTTAAGAGTTTTGATGTTAAATATAGTACTTAAATATGATTTTGATTTACTATGCATTTTTTTAAATAAACACCTGTAAGATTTAATGATAAAGAAAAATGTATCCCAGAATAAATTATTGATTTTATTATATATTTTTTTATTATAATGCTTTATAAATTTCAGCTATGATGAGACTATGAATAAAACAATCTCTCCTAAAGAATGAATAAAGTTACTTAAAAGTTCAGAAGAGCAGTTCACATTGTATTAACGGCAACATAAGAAAAATAATGAAAACATATTTGATTGCTGCAAAAAGTTTTGGAAAATATCATTGAGCATGAGAGAGTAAAGTTCGAAAAGCACGAGATTCATACTTTTTAGGAAGATCTGTATGAAAGTAACCCTCTCAGATATATTAATCGTACTACATGCAATCACTGATTCACTGATTACACTCCTATAAAGAACAAGCAATTATCTCGATGTGAAGAAGTTGTGAAGGTGCTATAAAATACCTAACCTCTTAGAAACTTGTAATTTTTCCAAGAAATATCACTAGAAAATGAAATATCTAGAACGTTAAGAATAGAGGAAGGAATGAGTTGTGTGCCTCCGATGTTAGTTGTATGGAAGAATGAATGTGAAGAAATATAGGTAAAATATATAGTTTCTGCTGTAAAAAGCTTTTCGAAAAGTTTGGCATAAAACTGTAATTTCTAAACTTCTCTCTTTCGATTTCTTTCGATTTCTTTCTTTCACAATGCAAGCTTCTCTCTCGATTTCCTTTCCAATTAATTATGTAGCAACTGTTTATAGACTATTATTTTATTCATCCCTTAAATCTTTATCAATAGTGGTGTTCCTCAGTGTTCTGTTCTATCCCCATATCATTTACTATTATTTTTCACTAATGTCCTTTCCTCTGTCATTAAATCATCTATACACTTTCCTGCCGATAATTCCACCCTTCATTGCTCATTTCATTTTTGTAAGACTTCCTACCAAAAATAAAATAACTGATTCTAAGAGGTTAGCCTTGAAGCAACTTGACCTCTGATTTTTTTTTTTTTTTTTTTTTTTTTTTTTTTTTTTTAGGCCAGAGAAAACATTGTTTTCAACTCCCTCAAAAAACTAATATCCTTCATCTATATACTGTTGATATAATCTTCTACACAGCTCCAATCTTATGTCATTAATATTCTTAATATTCCCTTTTGTTTTAATCGTTCTGGGAAAAATCTCATTGTTTCTCTCTGTTCATTCTAATCTTAGGTGCTTTCATTCCTTTTCACACCATCTTAGTAGTTTTCTCTATAGATAAAGACGTTGTTCATCTTTCTATTAAGTATGCATTGGATATCCAGGGTTTCACTGATGCAATTTTTGAAGTGGTAGAGTCTAGAACAAGGGTTCTCATAACCTACGGGTTGCGACCTATACTTTGGTCGTCGATGCTTCTTACAAAATAGGTCGCATTAACTTCAAGAACAAATCTAAAGTGTTATTTTTTTATTAAATTATAAATTATAAACCTTCTTCGTGTAAAACACGAAAATTTGTGCAGATTGAAGAGTATGGGTATAAGGAGTAATCTCGCTTTAAGAATTCAGGTGAGCAATGAGAATTTCAGAGATGGTTTTTCAGGTGAAAAAAAGAAAAATGGGCAGTGAAATTGATCGTCTTATTACTTTTTTTAAATTTTGGATTGTGGCAATAAAAGGTTTCGAACCTCTGGTTTATAGGTTTTTGGCTTAATCAACACTTCATCTCTCACAAATTCTCTCTCCAACCTATTATGGCTGTCGAAATGTTGGTTTTACTCTCCGTATACTAATTCTTTGTCACCCTAGACACATATCTCCTCTTTTAAGGAGAATTTAAGTCACTTCAATTCTAATCTCTCAGTCTCATTCTTATATATATATATATTGTAGTATATATATATATATATATTATATATATCGTATATATATATAGTATGGTATATATATTAGTATATAGTATGTATATATAACGTATCGTATTATATATATATATATATTATACTATATGGGTGGTTAGCATATTGTATATATATATAATATCTATATAGTATGTAAAGAATATAGTAGTTATTATTATTATATATATATATATAGTATAGAGTATATTATGCTTACGTATAGTATATATAACTCGTATATTTGGTATTTGAGTATATACTTATAATAAGGCCGCGTAAAGGATTGAGTGATATTATGATATATATAATATCGTATATGATTATATATATATATTGCGGCGTTTGGCACCCAACACAGATGTGTGCCGCGACACCTAACTCCGCTAGAAAGGACACCACCACCACCAGGGCGCGTCGGTGGATGTTCCACGGATGAACTTCCACACGCCTGACCACAGCGAGTATTATACTTATAACACCTTATATACCACCTATATGCTATATACTGATAATATAACTAGTGCCGACAGGGAGTAGTTCTGAGTAATTATAATTAAGATCAGGGTATAGAGAAATGAAGCGTGGTGATGAGATTGAGATAGTAAATCTATCATAATAGGTATATATATAAGTCTTAACTCTGATAGTATGTATAGTAATAGTGACTGGTTTGTAGAGGTTAGGTACTGAGTGGCTAGACATTATAGATGAAACACAAAACGGTTTTATGCATTTATAGTTAATGTACATTTCCGTTTTTTAGTGAGTAACTATTTTCAATCTAATTTCAACTTTTCGTTTTTTTTTGTATGAAGATTTTATATATTGTCTTGGTTGTTTTTGTTGTTGTGGATATGTGCTGTAAGCTGTGTGATGCAGCTTTCAAGGAAGAAGAGAGTTTCTATCATGACTTTATCAACATCGCGCGGCTTACATCTCTAACTCTGGGCATCCGTGGACTAGCAATCTCTAATGTCTAGACCGTAACGCTTTTGCTCTTGTCTGAGACAGGCAGATAGGATAGAAAGAGAATTTCAATGCCTCTCCGCAAAACTCGTTTAAATATACACACTATCACTATCAATTATTTTCATAATTATAGATATAGAGGATAGAGAGGGATGATGTACTGCTATGTTAGACATAAAATGTATAGTAACACGCTCGAGAATTCGAATAATATATATAAATGATATATGTGGTTAAAATCTTCTTCGCGCTTATAGATAACAGTGGAATAGATCATTGTGAGGATATAACTGCTAGCTGTTCTCGGGCTAATCAGGAGTGATTTTCACGCCTTTTTTGAATATGCTTAACTAGCATTTCTCACAGCCAGACTGTTATACCTCTTCTCATCCAAAGTACTGAGGTCCTCTATTTGGGGATTTCAATGTAGCACACCTGAATGGTCATGGGCGTCTCTCATCATACTGATCATTATAGGTGGGGAGGAGGCCGAATCATTTATGCTTCTCACGATCTGGGGGCAACTAGATTCAAAAGAACTATACACCATATGTCCGTAATCCGTACGCACCCAATTCTTGGACAACAACTTGACCTATGTTTGCACCACATAGATATAATACTTCATATACTACGCGCAACGCCCATCGCACAATTAGATATATATAGAGATAAATATGACCACAACCTTATATTCTTAATTTTAATTACTTTCTCTCCACAGGCTCCTCCTTGCCCTACGGCGTTTCTTTCTTGGCAGCTATTGATGAGTTTTCAAAAGAACGAATTCACGGGAATATGCTTCTAAATATAATAAATTGGAATGACTGCTTTGTCTGTGGTGACGCTCAGCTTCGGCCGATAAGGTGGAGCTGTAATCGTTGACGTGGGTATGAGCAGGTTCATCTCTTCTTCGACTAAAGTCCTTTGCTCTGCGGCTCCATAAATCCATCGGTTCGTGCGTGGTCTTCGTTGCTCTGGCCATTCAGGCTAGAGACAGCGGGTATCGGGAGTTGGACAAAATTCTCCGTTCTCGGCTATCACTCTTTGCGTAATATTTCATTCTGCTAGGAAATGCGTTGCATGGATAGCTAAACATACGACGAGCAAAGCGGGTTGTAATAAAAGTGCGCTACCTCCTTGGTTCTTCTCAGCTTACTTCGACAAATGCTTTATAGATATTATAGAAACAATATATATATGATAGAATTGTCTTTGCGTCCTCTTATTGGCGATGCTGATGGTTCTGTTTGCTAAAATATAATACAACTGAAAAGGCTAAATCTATTGCGGCCTCCTATTTTCCTCAACTCAAGCGCCTGGAGATTCTGGCTTCGGCTCATCCTCTCCTTATACATATAGTCGCTAGTGCCTTTGCCTGTGATTACATTTGATCGTAGTGCATAGAGGGTCACTGAAAGGCCTAGGAACGGTTAAGGACAGGGCGAGGTGGCCCGGATGGCTATTACACAGCTCTCGCCGAGTTTGAGGGAGTGTGCTTTCCGTGCTGTCCCCGCCCTCGTTTTAACCAACTGATATATATATATGTCTCAATACTAACATTTCCGCTCAGTGTTGGGAACGCACGCGACATGTCAAACCTATTCGCGAAAAAAGAGGCGAGATATAGATATCATACGGCAACTATGCGACGCTATAGCTCTTGCTTGTATTCCTATCTAAGATCTTATGAAGACTCCTTCTTCACTGCTCATTTTGTAGTCATCTGGAATCGATCATTCACTTCATTTGGATGCGCGCAGTGCGGGCTTTCGGCGCTTCGAGGTCTAAACCGCTGGCGATATAACTTTACGACTATCTTAACTGATCTTACTGGTTTGTTCGTTCTTAGGAGCTACGGGGAAGACTGTGCGTTGCTGGCGCTTGACATATGTCCAAAAGGCTTTTGACATGGCGTATGGCACGGCGTCACGCTGTCTCCGAAGCTCGACTCCTTTGGGTTTCCTCGCTTCTCTTTGCTTAGCTTATGTCATATTATACTTACAGCCCTGCATAGTAAAGCTGCTAGAAATTATTGAAGGAGAAGATAATATATATATTGTTATGGAATTAGCAGAAGGTGGTGAACTCTTTGACAGAATTATTAATAAAGGTATTCTGCAAGAAGAAACTGTTAAGATTCTCACTCTATTCACTCATATGCCGTGACTAGACGCTTCTAATCTTCAAGCTCATTTCAATTCTGGCTCCTCTTTTAGCTTCTAGAATTAGCCTCTGCGTCTTAATCTTTCCGATTCTAATTCTCGCTGATCTGGATAGAATTTCCGGGTGGGGTCGTCTGACCTCTTGTGAAATTCAACTTCTTTAAAAACTCACTTCTACAAATCTCCCTCTCTAAGACACCTTTCTAACTTTCCTTATCTCTTTCGACCGGTTCTCTCGTCTTCCTGTTGACAATATAAACATGCTTGGCTTTCAACATAACAAAAAAATGTCCTTGGACAAAACGCTTCACATATCACAACGGTTGCTAGGCGGGCCTCAAAGAAACTGGGAGTTCTGTTTAGACTGGGGGCGAGACTTTTTTTCCTCTGCGCAGTTGCTCCTTTTATAAAGGGGTCTCATCCGCCTTGTATGGAGTATGCTCTCATATCTGGGGGGGGGCTCTGGTTTCCACAGCCGGCTATTGGATAGGGTCGAGTCAAAGGCCCCAAAAAGGCTTATAAACCAGTTCTGTATTTCCAGTTCACTCAAATCCTCTATCTTTGAGGCGCGATGTTGGTGGCTTATCTCTTTTCTATAGGGTACGCGGCAAGGTTTGGCAGGTGGCTGCGAGGAGTTTATCAGCTCGTGTGGCTCGCCCTTTAGCGTCGCCCTCGTATCACTAGGGGTTCTGTGTCTGCCATGAGTTTTGTGTTGATGTAGGGAACTCAGGGCTAGTTCGCTGCGGTGCTGTCTTCTTTCCTGCCACCTCTGTTTGGTGGAATTCTCTCAGGCTCTTCTGTGTTTTCCTGGCTGATTTAATCGTGCGCGCCCACTTATAAAGTTGCGTCTGTGCCCATTCTGGCGTGATTTGGCTGTTAGTTGTTGATTTGTGAGGGGCGTGCAACACCGCCGGTCCTTGAATGAGGGCTCTGCACGTGGTGGTGGTGACATACTGGGTAAAGTAAAAAAAAAAAAATATATAGTATATATTTATTATATTATAATACTTATATAGTATATATATGGCTAATATTATACGTTATATATATATTTATAACTATAGATTTTATACGTAGTGTATATATATATTATATAGAATATAATATATAGTATATAGTATAGTATTTTATATATTATGTATATGTATACTAAATCAGTACCGCACTGGCGATGGGAATTTCACTTGAATAGGAAAAGCAATACTAGGGCTCTCACATATCTATATTTTATTTGAAATCAACGAAAGGTTTTCTCACTTGACTTTCCATCACTCAGGTGAATCACTATAAACATAAACATATAATTCAAAAAAGTTATCGGCAAATTTTTATAAAAATTTTAAGTGACTAATCATTTAAATTTAATATAGGTGGATAGGTGTATATATATACTGTACGGTATAGCATTAGAAATTAAGTCTATCAAGATAATCAAAGTTCAGCATATTTAAAGGATGTGATATAAATTTAGAAGAAATATATATAACGTCGGTGGGCTCTGCCATAGTAAGATAACTTAGTATTGATAAACTTAAAAGGGCAATTAAATGATTCAAAATTCTTTATTTAATGGTTAACTAAATTAAAAATAGGAATATTTAAATTATTAACAAGCATATAAAATTTTAACTCACTAGACGAAAGTCTGCAGACATCTCAAGTTTTCATATAAGCGATGTAAATCAAACATAACTCCTATTTAAAGAGGTTAAATTAGGCTGTAGTTTAAAGGGGCCTGAATCACTATTAAGAGAATTTGTAAATGTTGTGAATTAGTAAAGGCTTCCACCCCACCCCCGCCAAAATATGTAGGTGGTTGGTTGGTTGAATTACTTGTCTGTGTTAATATAACGTTGAATATTAAGTATAGTAATTAAAGGTGATGGTCTTGGAGTTATGTGAGTGGTCTCTAATAAGCAGAATGGGAAGGTGAATTACGACAAAGCTTCTGGTTCGGCGTAGTAGAAATGCCTCTGTGTCATACGATCCTCAGCGTGGAATTGTCAGCGAGGTGCTGCGAATGGGTAGAAAGGCATTACACCGGCTATCACGAAGTACAACCCCCAAATCTTATAATTATTTGAAGGATCAAAGAGCTGGCAGGCACATGATGCTTATGGTTCAAAATGAAGAGATCATGGAACCGAAGTTGTGATTACTAATTAAAGTTCAAGCTTGGGGAAAATAGGCACTGCAACAAAAGGGAGATAGTTCGCTTAGCAAAGTTTCCATGAAAATATTTTCATGAAACTTCGTAAGGACCTATCCTCCCTATTAGAGAGAGAGAGATATATACTATATATTATATATATATATATATATATATATATATACTATATATATAGTTATATAGTATAGTATATATATTTAGTATATAGTATACGGTATATATGCTATATATATATACTGTGGTATATATCGAGAGAGAGAGAGAGAGGAGAAGAGAGAGAGAGAGAGAGTAGAGGGAGAGAGGAGAGAGGAGAGAGAGAGAGAGAGAGAGAGAGAGAGAGAGAGAGGAGAGAGAGGAGAGTGTGTGTGGTGTGTGCAATTATGGTTTATTTTCCATCTAATACATTATGTTTAAGAATGATCTATCACCAAACTTTTCAAAATAAAAATTATTAATTAAGTTTGCGAAAAGTTTCTTTGGGGCAACATTTTTATTTCGATTATTTTGTGGATCCTGAGAAGTGTAAATAGGAGAAATTATATTTTTCGAAGGTTAATTAATTAAAAATCCTTTTAGGTTTGTAAATGAACTGCTTCATCACTAGACTTCGTAATTATTAAGTCAATTACTCTCTCGTCTCTTCGTCTCTCTCTCTCTGCTCTGCTCTCTCTCTCTCTCTCTCTCTCTCTCTCTTCTTCTCTCTCTGACTGCTCATCTCCTCTCTCTCTGTCTCTCTCTCGTCGTCTGCTCTCTTTCTTCTCTGCTCTGCTGCTCACACAGCACACACAGCAGCACACAGTACGCTAGGGTCCCGATCAGTGGCCAGTACATAAACGGCAAACAGCACACAGCACTATATATAATATAGTATATATATTATATATATGTATATATAATAAGTTTACTAGTATATATATATATTATATTTATATATATTATATTATAATAATACATAGTATATATAGTATATGTATATACTCCGTATATAGTACTATATATACACACACGCGCGCACACGTTCTCTTAAACCCTTTTTGATTTTGGCGAGAATTCCGCACAAACGAAAAAATTCTTCAATTTCCAGTAAGTTGTGAGGTGTTTCCGCTTGTTACCGAATGTTATGAGTGTTTATTGGTGCTTACAGATAAAAGCTATAAATGCAGAAAAATAAAGGAAGATATGGGGGAGGGGAATTAGTAAAGCTTGGGAGGCAGATACTATAGAAATAAAGCGAAAAATGAAAAATTTTATGGGCTAGTTTTTCCGGGAACGATAAAAAAACAGCAACTATGTTTTATGAAGAGATCAGGAGATGAGGGTGTGGTTATTTCCAAATTTCTGACGCTTTGAAAGCATGGTCAAAGCCACACTTATCGTTTCTGTTTTTTTTTTACAACTAATCACTATAAACGCTGCAGCTGCAAGGAGAAAACCTTCCTCAGCCATTATTTACGATAGCAATAAACATACTGCTACAGTTCAGAGTGGACATCTTGCTACTATAAATAAATGTTGCCTTGAAACAAAAACAAAACTCAAATGTTCCAAAAATTTGGTTCTTTCGATGTAGACAAATTGTTTCTCCAAGTAGCCACTTTTTGAACAATGTTTGGAATATCAAGTAACAATAAGAAACAAAAAGTTTTTTTTTTTGTTGCCTCAGTTCGGATGAGACTTAAGATTGGGCTACTTTCCGCTCTTGACTTTACGATTTTATTATCGAGTTGATGACGTCCACTGAAATAGTAAACAAACGTGTTTTTTTTTTTTTTTTTAATATTTTAAAGTTTTTAAACCACTATTATACCTTCGAAATATATGTTTTCATTTCCTAAAGAAAGTTAAATTTTTTTTTGTTTTTTTGTTGCTTTTTTTTTTGAAAAAACCTTGCGAATTTTTCTTCCTCTCCTATTGTTTCGTTTTTCTTGAGTTGGTGACGTCAAATGACTATACTATATATATATAATATCTATATATATCTATTGTAAATCATATTTAATATATATTAATATATAAGTGGTTTATAATTAATAGGATAAAAAGTGATAGTAGTATATATATATTTATATATCTATATATAGTATATAATAGTATATATTATTAGATTCTTTGTATAGAATAAAACCCGTGAAAATAATATATGATATAAATCAGGGGTTCCCAAAGTGGGTGCCGGCACATTTTTCAAGTTTTCGATTAAAATTTTGGAGTTCAGGTAGTAAATTCGTTTTTTTAATTATGGGACACCATTATTGTCATCGTTCTGCTACTGCGTGCGGCATTTTGGCTTGTTATCACGTAGTGTGGGTTTATCTGGCTTAGCGTAGGTTCATGGCTATGATGGAGTAGAATTTCTAAAAATGAAAATGAAAACGCAACTGAAGCTTCATTTATTTTCAGTTTACATATTGCAAAAACTGGAAAACCGCATACTATTGGCGGAGACATTAATTAAACCTTGCTTGTGGATGTTTTGTTTAGTTGCAATATTTCAGGTTCAGATATGGCCAAGAACATTGATACTTGCTGTGCAGCTATAAAATAACATTATAAGTATGCGAATTAATAGGTATTCCAGGTGTTAAATGAGTGTGGCTGATTCTGAGTCGTGCTAGTATCACCTCTCGCTGTCGGCACAGGCGAATCAGGAAAGACCAACTATTCACGAGGGGCATCACTTATCGGAGTTTACCACCCCGCAGATCTTCACTCCAACAGGACTGCTTGCAGGACCTGAGGCAACTTTTGATGGGGGCGAAGTAATCGGTTGAGGGAAGAAGCCCCATAAGGAGGTCTCAAGAGAGGTACGCGTTGCAGGATTTACAGGAGGGCGCAGCCTGAACTGCTGCTACCCTATCAGCGCGCTCATTACCCGCAACCCCCACGTGAGAGGAAACCCAACAGAACTGCAAAACTTTCCGACGGGCATGGAGTCTGCACAAGAAACGTTGTATGATGGAAACTATGGGATTCCTTGGTTACCGTTGTTGAATTGTGAGAAGCGCGCTCTGAGAGTCGGAAAATACGGTGAAGTGGTCAGCTCCGTCAAGAGTGAGAACCCTAGAAATTGCAAGAAGCAGTGCCACCAGCTCTACCATAAAGATAGATGACCAGGAAGGCAGAGTATAGGACAGAATGCGGTCAAGAAATACAGCCGATGCTCCCACAACAACGTTAGTCTTGGAACCATCAGTAAAGACAGCTATCTAGGGTGGGTGACTCGCCTGGTGGGAGGAAAAGACGGCTTTGAGGAAGAAGGGTGATCAGACTTAAACAATGACCACATCTTTGTGCATACTTGGAAGGGATGTAACCGTTGAAAGGTGTAATGATCACACGAGTAAGGCAAAACAGCTCGAAGGGGAATCCGGAGGTATTCAAATACATCAGCCACCACTGATGCAAACTGTCAAAATGGTGGGCGAATGCCACAGTATCAAGGATGGAAGTCAGGACTGAGGGTGTAAAGGTAGGTAGACGGACGTATAGGAAACCCATGAGGTGTTCCCTTCTCACCTTCTCATAGACAAAGCCAAATTCTAGTCTCCACCTCCAGGCTCTCCTTAGGTGAAGAACTGAAACCAACCGTGGCAATACGGAGACCCTCATTTCGGATGGGGTCCAGGAAGCCTAAGTAAGAGCGATTAGTCTGGCCATATATGGCATATCAGTAGTCCAACCTTGATCTCACCAAGGCGATATAGAGTCTGAGCTGAATTCCTCTGCCAGCAATCCAGGTGGTAGAAGTGATGGACGAAGAAGATCCAGTGGTCGGTGGCAGCTGGTTTTCACTTGCTGGATATGTGGTAGATAGGACAATCGAACATTAGAAATCATACCCAAGAACATAACCTGCGGTACGAATATAACGGGGGAGCCTTAAAGAACCAACAATGGGGGAGGCTCTTCCCGGCCATCCCGTCGGTTTATTAATGGTCAGTGGCAGATGGCGCACCATGTATGAGAGCCTGGCTCCAGTGATGTATATTACCAGGTTATTAACATAAAGGGAGCATCGGACCGGGGAGGAAATATTGGACAGCACATCATTGAATCCCAGTGCGAAGAGGATCAGACTGAGGATACTACCCTGCGGCTCCCCCTCTTCCATGAAAAATACTCTAGAGAGTACAGAGTTGCATCGTACCTGAAAGGATCTGCTGGTCATCAGGTTCTGGAGAAAAAGGGGAAGCTGACCCCGCATGCCCAAGGAATGAAGCTTTAGGAAGACCTCCAATTTCCGTGTGGAATCATACGCCTTCTCAAGAGTTGTTTGTTGTTTGAAAAGGCTTCTCGAATGTCATGATCTAAGCAAAGAAGAGGGTCGAAAGTAAAGCGGTGCTTCCTAAAACCAAACTGGAGAGGAGAGAAAGCCAGGATTATTTCCAGAGTCGGAAAAAGGTAGTTAGCAACCATTTTCCTATCAGCTAGCATAGCATGTGTGGCAGGTCAATGCAATACTGCGGTTGTTAGTCGTCAAATTCGGGTCATTTCCCGGTTTGGGAATGGGGATGATGTGCGAGCTTTGCCAAATGGGTGGAAAAATATTCTCAACACAGATGTGGTTGTGCAAGGTGAGAAAAAAAAACAGGCGGACGGGTGGAGGTGGCGTATCATCTGGTAAGAGACGCCATCCGGTCTCAGTGCTCTATCCCTGCACGCCCAAAGGGCCTCCCGGAATTCTGCCTCCGTAAAAAGGTGGTTATAAGGAGGGTCATCGTCAGAGGGGGGTCGAAAAGTTCGGAGGACATATCAATAGGATATCAGAACGGAATGGTTCCTTGTATCTAGACTTACTGGAGCAAGTCGCAAAGTGGTAACCCAATTAGTCTGCAACCGCACTCTGTGCGCTGACCACATCAGACACGTCTGGGCCGTCTTTAAGAACGATTGGGGGATCAATGTGGTGCTTGCTTGAGATTTTACAAACAAGCTTGTAAACGGGAGGCAAATGGGTGGATGAATCGTCGGTAGAGACGTAAGTAAGGAAGTATTATCTCCTGGTCCTTCTGTTAAAGCGACGAGATCGAGCAGCAGCGGCCTTAAATAAGATCAGATATGACTGGGATGGTAACAGTTTGTACGATTTTTAAGTCTTCGTTTTTCTCGATTGGCCTGTGCACACTCCCAAGATCACCACGGCGTAGCAGAACGATGGCACTGCTGTGACCGAGGAATACTAGTCTCAGCTACTGAGACTCAGCCACTCACCGTTAGGAGACGTAAGAAGGGATGGTGTATGTTAAAATCACCCAAAACGAGGAGAGGTTGTTCAACTTGCATGAAAAGGTTGACAAGATCCACCTTGGTGTATGGACAGCTAGGAACAAGATAGAGTGAACACAGAGTCAAGGTATGGTTCAGGTGGACACGTGTTGCTACAGTATGTAAGTGAGTTTGGAGAGGTAAGGGAGTAAAAGGGACTGACTCATGGAAGATAATCGTCGCTCACCTTTCTTAGTAGGAACAAGATGGGCAGACACAAGAGGATCCCTATATCCTTAAGGCTGCAGATAAGGTCGGCCATGAAGAGGAATCTTCTGAAGGCAGATAGCCTTTAGACGGTGAATTTCAATAGTCGGACTACTTTGATCGCGTTTAGAATAGTAGGCTCGGCAATCCTTCAATTAAGAATTTTAGCCATAGTCGGAAATGCGCCGTAACTAATCAATTCCTGATGCTTTTTCACTAACTGTCGATTGAAGCATGAGATTCCATCAGGAGGCATTGCAGTATCCTTACCTCGCAATGGTTCGAGAACCCGCGCGCTCCCACCAGGGAGGCGTCTCGAATTTCATGTGAAATGGTCAGAGGTATGGGAATGTGAGCTATTTTTTTAAGCTTTAGCTCGTCACATCAAATATAAATGAGTACAACTCATGACGCGTTTTTTACTAAAGGAATACAATAACCCGACCGGTTCATGTCTGAACCACTCGATAATTGCCGAGCGCGTAGCCAGAACCTTTTCAGAGCTACAAAGCAGCGCAAAAGAAAATAGTCAGTTCTGATCTTGGTATAACATATTATCTTGTATAACCCTTCGACAGAAAAATAGCAAACATAATTTATTTACTGTTCCCCTCTGACGAAGTAAGAATAATTACAATTCCAGAAAAGTTAATGAAGAAGTCACTTCGATCACATACCCGGCATACCGGATTAGCAATGCCAGCTCACGCTGTATCACGTAGAAATTTGAAAACTTAATATCTGGAACGGCACTAAGAAAGAAAAAAATTCTAACTTTACCAGTCTTCATGAAAACAAGGAATTTTTCATAGACTAGGGCGTATATAATCCATGGGATTTCCATTTTTAGCTCTCTTTAGTTGGGAATATATCTTACGAATAAAAATGAAATGGATGATGATTTGTAGGATTACTTGTTCTAGTTGCCTACAAATTCAACATGATCAGAAACCACCAGAATAAAGAATGCTTGAATACTCGAGAAAAACAACAGGAAAACCAGTAAATTCGAATCATGGTGATTTTTTCTAAAACTAAAATTAAACAAAAAGTAATGTTTGTTAACACCTCCACTCCCCCCACCCTTTCTCAAAGAACTCAAGTGCAGGAAAACTTGTAAGGCCCCCTTCTAAGAACGCTTAAAATTCCGGGTTAACACAGCGCTTCTATCTCCTTGCAAATACATTGTTCCATCTATATAGAGCTTCAACGCTCTGCAAATGGAACAATACACATTTATCCTGAGTATTAACATTGCGTATGCAGAAGCTCTTTGGGCGCGATATTCATTATTATATATATTATATTATTATACTATTATTATTTACTTTATGAAATTCATATCAAGAGATTTGTATTACTTTATTATAATATTATGTACATGAAACATAGTTGCAACCCCAGACAAATAAAATCAATGACATAAAATTAAGTGTAAAAGTAATATCACTTATACAATAATTTACAATAAGTATCAATACAATATAATAACACATTAATAAAGATTATTGCAATTTATTACCTGTAAAAAACCTGAAATTACTATGACAAGACACCATAAGATTGATTTAGCAAATCTTGTAATACAAATCGCCATCAAAACGTTTAGTAACTTTGATGAAGCAATAGAACCATCATTCTCGTAGTTTACCCAGAGAGCATGTAAGAGGGATTCGTCGTGCAATTATCTGAAAATATATTATTATTATTATATTATTTTTTATCAACACCTTCTATATATATAACATACATATTATATAATTACTCTAGTATATTATTAAATTATTTATCTGATAATTATTATTATTATTATTATTATTATTTATTATTATTATTATTATAAGAACAAAATCCTACAGCGCAAAGATAATAAAATAATCGTAAATGGATAGAATGATCTCAGTTCAACAAAACACCGTCAATTACCATTATAAAGCTTACTTAGGGAATTAGAAAAATTCATACCAATGAAGAACATCAAAAAGAAAAAAACTTTAAAAAAAATATGAGAAATGAAAAACGCTAAGCATTAATAATAGTATAATGTCCTTACATAATGATTCACAGTGTATAATATGTGAGCGATCTCCCGATTGGGGTTAAGAAGACCGAGTCACGAGAAGCAAATTTAAATTTGATGTCAGTGTCGGACAATTAA
The DNA here is from genome assembly GCA_015478945.1 of Trachelipus rathkii. Taxonomy (NCBI): domain Eukaryota; kingdom Metazoa; phylum Arthropoda; class Malacostraca; order Isopoda; family Trachelipodidae; genus Trachelipus; species Trachelipus rathkii. The sequence continues at coordinate 42,385 of JABUQX010075803.1, forward strand.
ACGAATAACTCTAAAACCTTGCACTCATCAGAAAAATAAACAATTCTTAAAAATTTAAACCTCTAAATCATCTTAGTAAATGTGATCAGGGACAAAATAAGAATAAAGGGCAAAAAGCAGTTAAAACCAAAGTTGCCAAATGTATTCATCTTTTTCCAGAACATGAATAAAAATACAAATAAGTTACTACCAATCTATATAACTATGAAGATATTTCATTTATGACAATTTGAGACTAAAAACTTGACGCAGTTTTGTAAAACTCTTTATTTATGGTAGTTTATTAGTAAAGTTTTCATATAGTTAGTTAGTTAGTTTAGTGCCACCGAACCTCTATACCATGAATTTGGGTGGTTCATTACCTACCGCTGAATGGTTTTGATTCAGGGAAATTGCTACATGTACTTCCTAACCAAGTGGATTAGAATCCAAAGATTACCAAGGATTGTTAGCAAGCCCTGCTTCGGCTCGACGTATTTGGAAATTTTAGCCACCGTGGACGAGGTTTCGCATTCAAAATGCTAGAAGCATTTCATATAGCATCGCATATTAAAATTTTTCCTCAACTGCTTTGAATTATCATTGGCGATCTTATTAAAGTATGCGTCATAAGAGGTATCGCATTAATTGAAAGTAATACATAAAAACAGACCGTGTGCATCTAATTTCAGAATTTTTTGAAATGTAAAATTTAACCAAACTTCAGACAAGACTCCAATCGGTTTTAAAACTTATGTTAGAATATGGAGAAACGCCATCTAGCGAAAGCTTGCAGTTTCTTTTTTATTATTAATACAAAATCCATTTATTTATAAAAATGTCTTTACCATAAAATATAATTTTTTTAGATGTAAAATTATTTTTATAAACAAAAAAATGATAACATTGTCAAATGTAACTACTAATAATACATAAACTTAGATTAGATTATATGTTTATTTCCTTTTATTATTACTTGCTCTGTTTGCTACAAACAAACATGTGGATGTCAAATCTATCTATTGCCTTAAAAAAAATTAATTCGTAGCGCTTTCATAACAACTAGTTTGTATCAATTGCTAATATAGAACAAAAGCGCAAATTCAGATCTCGACCTACTAGCCAGAAAAAAGCTTGCAAAGAAGTGGACTACCTCGTTCTCTATTAGAAGTTGGCATTGCCTCGTGTAGCTCGAATTTTAAGTGAATAAAGCCGAACTACTCAAATAATTTGAAATTCATGGTGGAGGCTGCCTTCCAGGACAGATGATAGGGATATAAAAGAAAACCCATACCTTTAAATTCTAATTAACAAAAAAACAGACAAAAGTAAATCTAAAATGAATATTGCTAACAATCCAGACCGCTATACTGACTCAGTTTGCCAAATTCATAACTAGTATTACCCAAGTTAAAAACATCGAAAGCAAAAGGGGTTTATAACTTTAAAGTATAAACGCACCAACATAAAAACTATATATGTCCGTTATTATACACTACCACCACAATCTAATAGATTGTTCTACCACCTGTTACATTTATAACTACGGTTAATGCGATTTCCATTTAAATTAAATAAAAATATATAATAATAATATGGAAAAATCGATTTAAATAGAAACTAATTTAATATATTAACATAATTAATTCTTAAAAAAATATTAATTTCAATAATCAAGTAAGCAATATTTTGTTTGAACTTTACAATGATGTATATTTACTATATTGATTTATTATTATTGAGTGTCAACTCTGAATTCGAAGTAATTAATGAAAAAGTTGATTTCTAAATTTTCACAAAATCATGTTCTAAATGCCCTCCTAATTTCACATGATTAAATTTTAATATTTCCAAAATAGTTCTAAATTTTATTTGTAGTTTTCTAAGTTTTCAATTGTTTCGTTTTTTTTCAGGTTTTCAAAAGTTCATACATTCGATCCCCTGTCAATATCCTTGTGTCCTGTTTGAACGTTCGTTTTAGAATATTCTTCTTCTTCTCTTTTTTGTCTTTTCTCGGTTAATATCTCGTCATGTGGTTTTCACGTTTGTAATAAATATCCAATTATATGATCCGTTCCCGTACTTCCTCTTTTAAAGCCCTTTGGGACTTAGGAACCCATCACCAGGACCATTCCGTGCAATCAAATCCAGACCAGACCAAATGGAGAGGAGAAAAAAAACTGAAATGATACAAAAAACAAAACATTACCATAATAGGAAACCAATAACAAAATATAATATACAGATAAAATCTATGAAATTGATCATAATATGGTGGATTAAGCTTTGACTTCGATACTGAGTGTCTAAATCAATAAATCCATCAGCAAATCTTAAATTCAGTCATAATCAATAAGTAAACTTAAAACAGGTTAAACTAGATCAGTAATGAAATTATTAATAATAAACTTAATGAAAAGAACGAATGTAATTTTAATAGTAATATAAAGAAAAAATCATAATTATATAAAAACACTTAAAATATACTATCTACTACCAGCCAATGTTGTGATGTTGACATTTTTTTAGTCTTTTCCTTTTCAAGTCCACTCAAATCGTAAGCTACTCCTGACTGTTAAAGAATCCTTAGTAATAAGACAACATGGTAAGTTTATACCGAAATCATCATAAAATAAAATCAATGATAACATAATTACTTTACAAAGATCAAAAGAAATTACATCACACGAACATATACAGCTTGATAACATCGATCATGATACGCTCACCAATTCCATCCCTCATATCATAATTTTCCATTATTCATATCATTTTTAAATATCATACTAAAATTCTCATACTTTTAATTCAAATTAAAATATGTTCCATAATCCAAATACACTCAATAATAAAGAATTAAATCCAAGTTTCTTGTCTTGTTAGAATTTATAAGTGCAAGTGGGACAAGAAGTTGTGCTCTAATTAAAGATAAATAAATGAATTTATTAAATAAATTATTAAATTAAAAGAAAACAACTAAATTCTTAAAAAAAATTAGCATGAGCTCCGTGGATTTTCTTTGGTGACGTTATTCTTATCGAGTTCTCACTCTATTCTAATTCATCCCTCTGGAACCCTAAAAAAAAAGTGAAACATTATGAGCTAAAAAATAATAATAGCCAAACCCACCTCTACCTAGTGTCTATAATTCTAACCCAACAATCACTCCCATTTATAACGCCGGTGACTCACCCATCATAATCGTTACAACACCTCTATCCTATAACGTTGCTACATATGCCTTACACTTTTCTACTGCTATTTATTCCCACATTCTGTCTAATAATCAGTCTCCCACTTCGATTCCACTCCTTGTCTAATCATAAATCAGAGCTTCTCGCAAGCACCCTCTCACTCTCTCAATCCTGCATTCGCCTTATAACAATTCACCACTTATTGCAATTTCCACACAAATTTACTAAATATACACCCCATATGACACTCCTTATCTCTGATAACTTCATCCTGCTAACACACTCTCTTTATCATCCAAACGGAACTTGCAACTGTGTAGTACTTTTCCTTAACTCTGTCGTATCCATTTCCACAAACCCTAAAATACTCATATTTCCAGTATCATCGTTAAATAACACCTTTAACCTACTCACATTACCCGATATATCCCTCTTTTACGCTTCTTCTTTCGTATCTCTTCCACCAACACCTACTTCTTTCCCCTTATAACCGATAAATCATCCGACTAGATCCCCATTCATTCAGTATCCTCATTTCCCCAGGAAACCTATTGGCTGTAAGTCGTAATAGTACCAGGGTTCCTCTACGGCCGCTCACCTGTGTCTGATGGGCCCAACTCATATGTCCTACCTCGTTCTAACCCCAACAAATCAACTAACCCATATAGACATAAACCCTTTGAAATATCGGCCTCCGAACCTATATGTGAGTTTGATAAAATTTCAACGACCTGTCTCATCACTTCCTCAAACCTATCCCTCTACCTTAAAATGGTCAATACTTTTTACATACACTTTATCTCAAAACCGTCCCTCATACCTTAGTAACCTCAGCCGTGTTCACCAAACCTCTCGATCTATCACATAATACAAGGAGAATAACCATGTTGCTTATGCACAGTCAGTATATAAGCCACAACACTTTCCACAATAACCAGTCATTTTCTCTTTCACTCTCATTCTAACAATCTCACTCTATTATGTCATCGTTCTCTTCTGCTAACCCATTTCGAATTCGGCATATAACGGCCGTCGATATCAATATCACTTCATTTGCTCGAAACGCCGCCTACATCCGGTCATATATCACTCAACTTCGCATTCGGTTTACAACACACATCGCAACAAAACTTCCTTACCTAGCACATTCCGCACTAGTTCCTTATTCTATCACTGCAATTCGCCAAATTTACTTTTGTTGATCCACCACTACACCATTGCCTACATACCACTACGTCACAGGCAATACCACCTTACATAACAACTCCAATCACTACTAACTCAAAAGTTATTCACATCATCGTATACACAGGGGTTTCGTACATGCTCTGAATACTCCCTTCTCGACATCCTCAGTAGTGCAACTCATTCAACTATTCCTAACCAAGGATAATAACACTCTTATCTTTATACTTAGATTCCCACAATTAAAGCTTCCCATGACCAAACCTACCGGAGATTACTAACGCCATCCTACTACCAACACGAAAACACCGAGTACATACAATCCCTCCTTACTTTGAGTATAAGTACACACCATTAGCACACAACAACTTTTCGCAAATACCTAATCTTCATAACTGTCCACCTACAATTCCCTTACCCGATCAAATATACTTCTTCAACTCCAGACAGACATTCCTCTTGGCGTTACTCGATATCTCTCATACTTACAGTTTTCTCCCCTACACCAAACTTCACATCAATCAATCAACACACACACATCTCCTTCGCATTCTAACAATCTCACGACTTCCTTGAGCAACCTTTCATTCCCCTACACTACGACTACTATCACCTCAAAAAGTCAACCCAACATAAAACCCAATACGATACGCTCCTTCCAGCACAACAAACTATGTTTCACCTCCTAACTTCTTATTTCTCCTTTACAAACTTACTCAAAGCGACAAAATCACTGATCATCCTTGATCTACATCGTACGCCTTCTCCTATTCTCCTGTTACTGCTCTATCTCTGTACCACACGTCGCATCACTAAGAATCTGAGGCCCCAATCATCAGTCCACAAAATAACTCTCCAATTCACCTGCACTTTCACCTCCATCCTTCCACACATCCCATGCTCACAATACACAACCTCTTCGATTGCCCTGACAATGATTTCAATTCTCATCGACCCTTAACCTCAGGGACAACTCATCCACTCCGATTCCAACAAAAATTGAGCGAAAAAACGCAACTGCATTTAAAAATGTACGCCACTTAAACACTGTAAATGAAGCTCACTCACTTTTGCACCACTTACACCCTCACACCTATCCCTCTCCACCATAATGCACACATACAACTATCTTAACAACTACTTCACGACATCAATACTCTTGCACCGGAAGCCACCTCATTACACATAGCCCCCTTACCTCATCAAAATATTCATTCTAATCCCTATCTGATTGGCGTTTTTACACACCTACAGTCATAACTTCTCGCATTCCATACCTCTCAGGCACTCTCGAGCAACCTATCCTAGCTACAATCCTGAACCTACAACAGACTTTCCCATTAGGATCCCCCCACCCTGACTTTCTTCTTCCCCTTTCATCAATCTTAGGCCTATTCCGGGGTCTACAACCTCCTTTTCATTCATACTCTCACCCAGAGCTATTTTAGTCATCAATCAATCTAATTATTTACTTTGTTGGTACAATGCTGTAATGGTTACACAAATTTCCAAAAGCCTTCTTGCAAGCCCTTCACTAGTCCAACCATTCTTCACCTTGCACTATACACCAAGTTGTGACCGTCGCACAAACAAGACTATCCCCATAGAACGGAGCACGACTTAAACAAAACCTCCAAAGCAGGCCAAACTCTCCTTTCAAGATCCGTTTGGATACTTTCGCTCTGTTCATACATAAACTGGTCTTTCGAACCTTTGCAATCTTTCTCTTTTTTTCAGTTCTATGAATCATGTCAATTGTTGTTGACAGTAAATGTAATCTTTCTGGATTTTCCCCTGTTCCTGGCTTATATGTATCAAAAGTACTCCATAAAGCTTTTCTTGAAGTTAATGAAGAAGGTTGCGAAGCAGCAGCTGCTACGGGTAAGTAATGTTTTTTTTTTTCAAACATTATTAAATTGTTAATCCCTCTATCGGTAGACAGATGTCCGTCACAAATGTACGGTTGATTACCTTGCTTGTACGTAAAATCACCGAAACGTACGCAGTTGGTCGATTTTAAAATAATTTCATGCTCCGGCAAAAAAAAAATAATAATAATAATAATTGAAATTTGAATATATTGGAACTTTATACTGGTAGTTGAAGCCATGATCAACTATGCCACATTTATATTCACAACAATGTCCGTATATATTATTCGTCCGCTGAGCATCGATTTAATATATGTTAATATATTTCAAGTTTTACTATGTAACATTGTGATAAAACTTGGCTTTATTTAAGTTGTGGTTCGTTTTTTAAAACTTAATTTTAATTGGGAAACCTTATAATTTTGTTTTACTAATTTATTTTAGTTTTTTTTGTACGTTTGTTTTTACGTTCTTACGTAGATTTGTCATTTATATAGATGTAGCTGTTATGTCTTATGATTTTTATCCAATTATTTAGTGCTTTTATATGTATTGGAAGCAAATTTATGATTTATCTTCAGTTACTTCTAATTATTTTCTTATAAACTAATTCTTAGGTTACTAACTTTTTCATGTTAGTAATTAGTGATGGGACGATGGGAATATAATTTCGATTCCGATTGAGAAATTCAAAAATTTTCAATGCCGATTCCTATTCCTCGTACTATGCGAAAATAAATTCTGTTTCTAATTCTAGCAAAAAATATTTATGATTTGGATTCTCGATACTTATTCTGATTCATCGTCCAATCACAATTTTAATACAGTTAATTCTGAAATTTAATTGCGCTTATTGTGTTAAAGTTCTTAAAAGCTGCATGTTTTGGTTATTTGTATCTGTTGACACTGGAGATGCTTGTGAGATTAAAGGTAAGTTTTTTAAACAGATTGCCACCACGCACGCGCAGTGCAGTTTTCAAAGGGACAGAAAATAAATATAAAATAAAATGCATGGAAACTCACCCAAGCCTAAAGAAAATCCCTCAGGTGAGCCCAAAGTGGGCATCAAAGCGAGGAAAATTAAATACAGCAGGAAAAACAGGTGATGGCAAAGAGTTCCACAGAATAGAAGTGGTTGAGATGAAGACACCACAACAAGCAAGCCTGGAGTTTTCAATCCTCACGCAAAGTTCATGCGAGAAATGCACCCTCTGTACTCCTAGAGCGTCGCGGTGATGATGAAATGCGAGAGGTCAACTCCTTCTAACACTCGTCGTTGTAGTATCTATAGGAAAGAGATAGCGCGCCAATGTTACATCGTAGGAGTAGAGAGTTAAGAACGTATGTACAGTTTATTAGTTTTGGAACAATACTCGGTTCAAGGGCGGATAAGAGACCCTTATATTACTGGAGTAACTGTACAGAAGAAAAAAAATTGCCGCAACCGCAACCTGAACAGACTCCAAGCTTCTTTGACTCCACTTTAGCAACCGTTGGGATATGAGGTTTCCAAGTAAATTTGTTGTTATATTCAGATCAAGAATATATATTGTTCACAGATGGGAAGGAGATGGGAAAGTTGGTAGGGGATTTTGAGAATGGTGTGAAAAAGTTGAGTTTGTAAACAGTTAAATTTCACAAGGTTGCAGTGACCCCACCGGGAAATTCCATCCTGATCCGTAAGAATAGAATCGGAAAACTGAAGAAGAAGGGCAACTCTAGATGCAAAAGAGAGAGCAGATTTGAAATGAGTAGAAGAATGGTGAGTTTAGTCACCGATATAAGAATGGACAGAGTTAGAAGTGGAGCTGAGAAGATAAAAATTACGAATAAAGTTGAAGATAGAACAGAACCCTGAGGAACACCATAATTAACACACGAGAGGAAGAGGTCTATCCATTAACAAGTGCTGATATGGAACGATCGGAGAAAGAACTGACAAGAGTAAGCAAACAAAAGGAGGAGGGAACCCAACGGAATGGAGCTTAGAGAGTAGTGATGCATGTCATACATATCTGGTCAAAAGCTTTCGATATGTCAAGCGCCACCACACAAAACTACACTGACATTCCAAATTAAATACTATATTTTTTATTACTTCTTACTTCAGCCCTAAGGTAGTCCTGAAGGCCTTTCATCGGTTCCAGCATCTTCCACGTGGCTCTCTCTTGCATTACTGCACTTTCTTCAATTTCGTGCATCGAAGGAAGGCCGTGTTTTCCTAGGGACTCCTCCACACAGTCCTTCCATCTCTTTCTTTGTCTTCCCCTTAGCCTCACTCCTTCAACTCTCAATCTCCTGCTTGCCACTCGGTCCTCCAGCAATCTCTCTGCGTGCACTCACCATCTCAGCCTTGCAGAGTCCACCTTATTTACCACTGATGTCATTCACACGTTTTCTCTAATCTACTCGTTCCTTACTCTATCCCTTCGTGTTTTACTATCATCGTTCTCAACATTCTCCTTTCCACCAGTCCTATCTTTTTTCCTACTTGGCTTTAACGCTCCATGTTTGTTCTCCTTATATCTGTATGGGCGTCAGTATGCTGTTGAAACTAGCTATTTTCATTTTTAATTTTATAAGCTGGTCTTTAATTATGGGAAATATCGCTCCTACTGTTCTTCCATGTTTTTCTATTGTCTTCTCTATCTCCTGCACACATCTTCCATTTTTCGTAAAGATCCCTCCCAAGTACTTAAACTGGTCTACATTCCGCACTCTCTCACTATCAACAATTTCCAAAACAGCTTCCTGTTCCTCTCTACTGACACTCATAATCACCATCTTCTCCACGATCATTCCCTCATCCTTTAAGTATTTTGCGAAACTTTTCACCAATCTTCTCACACTACTGTCTTCTTTCCTCACTCCAAACAGTACATGGTAATCAATCATACACCATTATAATCCCCATCAAGGTCTACATTTTCTTCTTTTACCCTTCCAACCGCCTTATTCTAAGTTCAAGGATGCTATGAAGAATAATATGGGATCTTAAACACTGTCTTTCCTTTAGCATCTGATTTTACTTCAAAACCACTCCTCTCCTCCAACTCCTATTCTTACCAATGCCATACTTTTTTAATGCTTTTAATTAATCTTTCTCCACTCATATTCTCTTCAGAGTTCTCCACAGTCCTATTCTAGGTAACAGAGTAGTAAGCTTTCTTTAGATTTAATGAAGGTCATGTGCGCCTTCTTAATTGTACTCTCATGATCTTCTAAACCTCCATTCTTAAAGTGAACATAATGTCTGTTATGCTTCCAAATATTCTGTATCCATACTTTTCTTCTAATTGTAGGCTAAACCAGTAATATTCGGCCACATTCTTTTAATCTTCCATCAATCTTTTCCACCTATCGTATATTTTCGCCAGTAAGATACCCCTATAATTACCACAATCACCTGTGTCTTCTTTCCCTTTTCAAATTGGCAATAGGATTGTTCTTCCCCACCATTCAAGAACCACCGCTTCCATCGAATCATCTATTTAATAATCACTCTCTATATGTCTCCATCCTTTCTCCACCTTCCAATAATCAGCTCCGTCGCAACTTCATCCTATCCTGATGATTTTCCACTCGTCATCCTCATTCAGGCCTGTCCTCATACTCCCTTTCCGTAATTATGTAGTCCCTCAAAGTTACTCTCCATCTCTCTCTCACTCTTCTAACATTTTAAGAGGAGCCCTCTGAACTACTCTGTCCATCTTTCATTTATTTCCTCTAGTGTTGTAAAAACCTCTCCCTCTTGCCTATTACGTTATAAAGTTTCTTGAACTTTGATACGTTTTAGTGAATCTATAAATCTTGTTCTTTCCCACCACCACCTCAGCATTCAAATCTACTGTCATCCCTAATATGCCACTTGCCCTGACTTCTGGCTTCCCTTACCTCTATTTCGGCTCTGTTCTTGCAGCAACATAGTCTGGCCCTTTTCCTGTTCTGTTCTTTCTCTCAGCCATCTTCTCTACTTTTTATTTTTATCTTCCACTTCTTTCTACCTCCTCATTTCACCCACAAAGTTTGCTTTCTTCTTGCTCCAATCCATATACATCCCAAAGTCTCTTCTGCAACCTTTTTATAACGCCTGCAATTCTGGCAATATCTTTTTATAATTTTTTATTTCTCATTTATTTTTTTCACGTATTCCTATCTCTCTCCTATTGTTCTCAGTGTGCTCAAACCTACTCACTTTTTCTTCCCTCCCTATTTGCCATTTTTCTTTGGTACCCTCGCACTTGCCACAACAATCTATGAAATCAAGAATCAGTCTGAACTCCTGGTATGACCACATCATGTCCGTCCACCATCCTATACTGGCACAATGACAGTAATTATCGATTTTTGTAAAAAGAATAAAGTGATCTTTATTCCAACCTATACTTTGAATATTTATGAAGACTCCTTATGTGAATAAAAGCTATTCTTTTCTCCGTATATAATCAATCGCATTATTCGTTCTCTCTCATGTGGTCTCAATATCCTCTCTCACCTCCTTCTTCTTCTTTCCCCTCTTGCACTGAACATTCCCATTATGAAATCGTTCCATTTTTTTCTCTGCCTCCACACTCCCACTTCTTCTAATATATTCTAATACTTGCTTCCTTCCCTCTTCCATTATGTCCTGTTGCGTTGCATATAAGCCTGAAGCAAACGGTATTTTCTTCCACGGTTCTAGCGTACATACAATCAGTTCCCCTTTCATTATGCCATTATCTACAGAAATGGTGTTATTTTGGTCCATAACATGAAAACCTATTTCGTGTATTATGTATTCCCTCCATTATCGTATATTGCCACACATGTCCTCCACACAGTTCCTTCCCTTTTCTTCTTCCCTCGACCATTTTGCCAACCCCATAAAACATGCTATCTATCTCTCTCCACGCATGATATGCACAATTCCTCTTTCCCCTTTAATGTAGCTACCATTTATAGTAGCAAATTAATTTTTTTCAAAAAGTGTAGTCATTCTTCATAGTCAATTTTTAATTTCTTTTTCAATTCTTTCGAAATCCCCAATTCCACTTGGTTCCAACGCTAGTCTGCTGTAATGAAACAAGGTTATTTTTCTCAGCGTCTTGTTGGGCAGTCCTTGTCCTACGATTAGTTACATTAGCCAAAAAATCGTTGCTGGGATTCCCAACAGGGATGTGGAGTTTGAAAACTTCATTTTTTTATATTTCCATTTAAATTATTATGAATCGTTCTGAAGATGTTCAATATTAAATGTCATAATCTGAACTAATTTACTTCTTTTTAGAAGTTAAAGAAAATATCCATTCGATTTTGTTTGAAAGAAACACTTACCATATACTCCAAAGAATATTATTAGACTTATTCTCTTATTGACTCAATAAATTCACAAAAATAAACGAGTCAACTATAAAACTTAATCAGGCCTAGAAGCATACACGAAAACCTTCTTACATTATGGGAACTATAATGTCTTATAAGGATATTTTCATGTGATTATATTTCAAAATATCCAACTGATATCGTGATCTTTATGAGTTTTCCCTATTACTTGTAATCGGTGTTATTAACATTCAGAATACTTTTTCTTTAAATTTTATTAAAACTTCACAGGGAAACCATTAGTTACCACCAAATTATACTTTTCTAATATACCTATAATATATATTTATATTTATATATCTGTAATAAAACAAAAATAATTAAAAATAGTTTTCCTTTAGAAAAAAAACATTTGTTATTCTAAAAGCTAAACTATTAACCTTATTTAACTTAAACCTGTCTAATTTATTTATTTATTTTTTTATATTTTTTTACCTAATAAAAGCAAAAACCAATATCGTTGTTTAACTACTTGTTAGGACTTTTCTTTTCTCCTGTTCAAAATTTTTACGTTTTCTTGATGAAATAATTTTTACTATCCAGCGAGACCACCGACCAAGTGATCAAGCTTTATGATGTCCGAACAGCTTCACGACTAAACCTCTTTCATATAGTAGTGTCACGTGCTCCTGCCAAAGTTAATTTCCTACAGCCGTTTTATAATGAAAGAAAGGCTTGAAATCAATCACTGAATAAAGAAGGGTTTTTAAAGTGAATGTATTAGTAGTTCACTTTTATTATTCCTAGTTATTAAGATTTTTGCACGGTTTTATCTCCTTAATATTTCTGGAATGGGATATGAAGGATTGAACCCTCAGTTTTTATTCGTTTGCCAAGTTTTTTCTCATTTAAGAGACAAATATTCAGAAAATCTATGTCAACGCGATTCCGTGTAAAATATTATAGCTAGAAATGAGTTTTAGAAAGAGTTTTTGTGTATACATTAATTACTTATTTTTAATCAATTTCCCCTTAATAGGTGCCTTTCTCTGTATTACAGGTATTTGCATAGAACTCACGTGTTACATTCCACCCGTTGATATTGTCATTGATCACCCATTTCTGTTTTTTATCCAAGACAATAAAACAAAACAAGTTTTGTTTGTTGGAAGATTTTTAAAACCTACTGAAGCCTAAGTACGATATATTCATCTAATTGAAAATTGAAAATTATGCATATGATTCTTATCACTTACTCACCTTGGATGGTCACACGTCATAGTGTACTTTGTGCAAATGTTTCTTTTAAAATCTTTGAGTTTTTAACCAAGAATGTCGCATTTGTCAGCATTTTTTTAGGATTTTACGCAGTATAGCTTCATGTGAGTTTTAAAGAAAATATTGGAAGAGGTGAGATGACTTTTTGAGCTTTGCTTCAGTTTAAACTATATTTTAAACATCCCTATTTCATCATTTAGCAATTTATTTACCTTGAGATGAATCCCCTTATCTTTATCTTTAAAAACTTTTTCATGCTATCTTAACCTTTTTAAATTCTTTGAAATGTTGGTTGACCATTTGAAAGCCACTGAATTCCTCAGCATGATTAAATAATTTTCAAATATAATGTGTTGGCAATTAAATGTTTCTTCTTTTTCTAATGTTTTTTATTTAATGCTTTTTTATTATCGTAGTTTCTGAAGATACCTTTGTATAAATAGCAGATCTTTGGTAGTTCTTCGGCGCAGTTTTCCAATTTAATTTGTTCTCATTAAACACTAAGCATGTTTTTCAAAATCCTGTTTTACTAATGTATTTTCATGGTGATGGGAGAAGAATCCCCTTTTATACCTTTTCCATTCTTTCCATCTTCATAGTATTTTGAAAATGAATTTTATTGTAATTTTTATTTTAATAACTTATCCAGTGTTCGTTCTCATAAATTTTGGTTTTTGTGTTATTTGATTATAAGCTTAATAATACATTAACTCCTATTCATAGAAGCTAAACAAATGCATCCATACCCTATTACATGAATTTTAAAATATTTTTTTATGAGTTAAAGTAAGTATGGAGCATTTAGTATGTAAAAAGAATAGTAAGGAATAAGATTTTAACGCATTTAATGGAGAGGAATCTCGTGTCTCTCTCAATGTTAGAAATAAAGTTTGCTCAACGATGTTTTTAAAACATGACCCGCGATTTTGTACATCCTCCCTGTTAATCCAGGGACACGTTTCAAAGTTGACTTAGCTCACGATTACCAAGAAAACGATCATAGACACCTTTCAGAAAACACTAGCACATCTCTCCTTTCTGTCTTTCAGTAGTTAGCAAGTAGTTCGTCAATATTATTTAATTGCATTGAAAGCAGACAGTCACTTCACACATCGTAATGCATTTTCAGATAGTAGTTGCTTGAACAAATTTGTTTGATTTAAATTGGCAAATATTTGGAACATAAGAAAACAATATAGGCCTATTTTTAGTAAAAAAATCGGACAAATATTTTTTACCGTATTATAAGTTGCAGAAAAATAAACATTTTTTCGTTAAAATATTTTTTATTTGTAAGGCTTAACCAGAACGAATAATTTCGATTATAGAGTCCTATTTGTTGTAATGTTTACCAGTTTATATTCATGATGAAATGAGAAAGCAACTAGAATATCTGAATTATATGAATATAGTAAGTTTGGAGCATGCATATGGTAGTCATCCTCCTCAAGTGTCGTTTGTTATTGAGATTACATATATTTAGTGGATTTTGTGCTCTCTTCTATGAACATCTGGAAGGCAAGGTGTTAAGGGAATGTACTTTTGATATGGTGCCATCTTTCGTTCAACTGTACTCACTTTTCGTAAATACCTATTTATTTGTAAATACAATGTAAGTCTGATATATTGTAGAAAAGGATCCTTTTTGCGAAGAGAACGATAAAATTGAAGAAAATAATCTGATTTACTGAAGTTGGAGATGATGTAACATCGAATAAAATAAAATCTTGAGCAGGTGCTCCATCTTCACAATAAAAAGCACAGGTTATAATTATGAGTAACAGTAAAAACTTTTGTGCTGATTGTCAGTTTTTTAAATCAAAACTTCTATAGAAACTAACTTTTTTTAAAATTTGTCATGAACAAAATATACCATAGAGTAAAGATTCATTAGCTAAAGTGACTTGAATGGGAATATTCCAGCTAGTCTGCTGAGTGTGTCAAGAGGAGTAACAGTGACGTCACTTTACATGGATTTCATAAGGTCTGATTTTTCATTATGACAGGTTAAATTTCGGTTTCGCTTGCAGATTATTACTAAATTGTACAGTAGAAGAACAAAGAGAGAAAAGAAAATGTTTTGTTAAATTTGCTTTACCTAGTACCTACTTTGCCTTACATCTTTTTCAGTCAATGTTAATTCAATATAACCAATCTTGGTAGCTGGAGGAACACTTCCCTATTCGCCTCCGTGTAGCTTTAGTTTAAGCGAATTTTTTTCTAGCTTAAGAATAAAGCTTTGACTCAACGATTTCGCTTGTGTACTGCAAAGATACAAAAGGAGGTTCGAACCTTTGATCCAGTTACC
>JABUQX010075804.1:15000-20778 GCA_015478945.1 Trachelipus rathkii
ATATATATATATATATATAATATTATATAAATGATATATATATATATTATTATATATGTATATATATATATATATAATATATATAATAATATATATATATATATATATACCCATTTTGCTTATGGTATGTATGACATTCCAATGCCAAATGGTTCGCCTTTCTGTTCTGCGTTCGTATCAAAACTCATCCTCCAGACAATATCTTAGAAACACCACCTTTTATCCACATATCATATACGCATACTTATATCCACACCCCTCTTCTAGACAACATCCTACAGACATCCTTATCCCTTATATCCCTATGTGTGGGGAGAAAAAAATTGCCCACATCGTATGTCCTGCGTGTCGTAGAAGGCGACTAAGGGACGGTGGTAGTTGGGTTGGCTGCCCACTACCACTTATCTTTTGCCAGGAATGCTAATGCATGCCTCGGAGAAGGTCGTGATCGCCGTAAACGGCCTTCTATCTTTTGGCGAAAATGTATGAATCGTATGGGTATATGAAATGGCAGAGGAATAAATGTTGAGGAGAGAGGTGATGGATGTATTTAGAAAGGGCAAATTTGGTTTGCTCGCTGTGACTGAAACAAAGATGAAAGGAAACGGTGAAAATGAGTGGTGTGGTGTGAAATGTGTTTGTGTTGGTGTGGAAAGGAATGAAAGGGGGATAGAAGGATTTGCAATGCTGATGAGTGACTTGTGGTAGAGAGCTATGGTAGATTTTGTGTGTGAGTACTAGAATTCTAAAGGTTAAATTTAAGTTTGAAAAAGGTCAAATTTGTGTGGTTGCGACATATGGTCCATCTGAGGGTAATGTTGAAGAGAGTGCGATTTTCTGGGATAATCTGAATGATGTTTTGGATGGGGTGAGTAGGAGATTCAGTTCATTTGCCACATATCTGCCTACCCAAGGATTTTTTTTTTACAGTTGTCACCACCATTCACGGGCAGAGCCCTATTCAAGGAGGGGGTATAGTACGCTCAAAAGTTCACCCTCAAGCGCAAATTACGCATATGAACACAGACGCAGGCTTTAAAGTGTAGGAGATTAAATTCAGCAGGAAATACAGAAAATGGACGAGAATTCCACCCAGAACAGACGGTTGGTGGGAAAGAAGGAATCACCACAACGAACTAGCCTGGAATTACCAAATGTCAACACAAAACTCTGGCGCAGATTTACAGGCTGCCCCTTGTGCTACGAGGGATGGTTAAAGGTGTGGGTGGTACGCGAGTGATAATGTTCCTCGAGCACCTGCCCGCTGCGGTTAACCTATAGGATAGAATAAAGTATTCAACATCGCGCCACAAAGATAGAGGGTCAGTGAACTGGAGAGTACAGAACAGTTTATAAGCCTTTTGGCCTTTGACTCGACCCTGTCCAAAAGCCGGGTGAAACCAGAACACCCCCCCCCCAGATATGAGAGCAGTACTCCATACATGGGCGGATGAGACCCTTGTATAGCTGGAGCAACTGAGAAGAGGGAAAAAAAGTCTCGCAGTCAAAACAGAACTTCCAGTTTCTTTGGGCCGCCCTAGCAACCGTTGTGACGAGAATTTCCAAAAACATTTTTTTTGTTTATTTTAAGGCCAAGGATGTTTATTTTGTCAACAGCAGGAGAGACGAGAGAACCGTCGAAGAGATAGGAAAAGTTAGAGGTGTTTTGGAGAAGGGTGGATTTATAGAGTGGTGTTTTAAATATTGAATTTCACAAGTGAAGACCACCCCATTCCGGAAATTCTATCCATGGATCAGCGAGAATATAATCGGAAGATTAGACAAGAGGCAATTTCTAGAGTTAAAAGAGGGAAGCAGAATTGCATATGAGTGAAGAATGAAGGGTCGAGCATTGGCATATGAGGAAATAGAGTTAGAGTGCATTGAGAGAGATCATTAAGAAAGTAGGAATAAAGTAGGAGATAAGGAACACCACTAGAGGAACCCCACTATTGACAGAAAAAGAAGAAGAAGTCGCCCCCATCAAACAACGGCGATATGAGCGATTGAAAGAAAGCATAGAAATAAGTAAAAGCCAAAGAGTAAGGAGGAAACCCAAAGGAGGAGAGCTTGGAGAGCAGTGACACGTGCCCTACTCGGTACAAATGCTTTGTGTATGTCAAGCGCCACCACACAAGTCTGACCGTAGTTTCCTAAGAGCGAAAAAGGCCCTAAATCAGGTTAGATAGGAAAAGTATACCGCAGCTAGACCTCGGAGCGACGAAAGCCGCTACTGGCGAACGGAATGAGTCACCAGCGGCTTAGAAGTGAGAGTTGGAGAAGGCGTTCAAAATCTTAGATAGAATACAAGTGAGGGCTATAGGGCGATAGTTAGAAGGATCAGAGCGGCTTCCTTTTATCGGAATAGGTTGGACATGTTCGAGCTTCCAACACTGAGGGAAAGTGCTAGTATTGAGACATAGAGAGTATAGTTGAACGAGGGGCAGGGATAGCACGGAAGCACACTTCCTCAAAGCTCGGGGAGGAATGCCATCCGGGCCACCTACCTTCCTAACATTCATAGATTTCAGGGGCCTCCATGCACCTGATCAAATGTAATCACAAGCAAAGCATAGGACACCTGAGAGAGAAGAGTAGAAGAGGAATGCCGAATCGGTCAGGGATGGCGTAAGAGGGAAAATAGAAGGCCGAAGAGATTGGCCTTTTCAGTTTTAGAATTAACAACAGAATCATCAGATCGAATAAGAGGAGGAAAGGCATATATATATATATATATATATATATATATATATATATATATATATATATATATATATATATATATAATATATATATATATATATATATATATATTATATATATATATATATATATATAATATATTAATATATATATGTATATATATATATATATATATTATATATATTGTTGCTAGAGATGTTATTGGCAAGAGGCCAGAAAGATTTGTCAGCAGGAGAACCAAGGAGGTTAGCGCACTTTCGTTTGATGAAAGTCCGCTTTGCTCGTCGAAGAGTATCCCTGCAACGATTTCTAGCTGAATGAAAATTAGCCAGAGTGATAGGAGAACGAGAATTTTTCCACCCCCGATACGCACTGTCTCTAGCATGAATGACCAGAGAACAAGCATGATCGAACCATGGATTATGAGGAGAGAAGGATTTAGTTGAAGAAGGAATAAACATGCCTATCATCCCGTCAACGATTACAGCTCCCTCTTTATCTTTTAAATCTTTATACATCCATCAGTATTTCCTACTAAAGTAGCCAATTTGCATCATCTGCCGAAACTTTGACAAACCTTACAGTTTAATGTCCCTAGTCTATATTATATTATATATATATATATATATATATATATATATATATATATATTATTATAATAATATATATATATATATATAATATAATATAATATATATAATAATATATATATATATATATATTATATTTTCTCACCTTTCTCACCAATCTCCTGTAGACGCATGCATCTGTCAGTTGTTCTTTACGAAATTTCTCCAACTTCCTCTGTCCATCCACATCTCAGACGCCTCCACATCCTGAAAAAATATATATATATATATATATATATATATATATATATATATATATATATTATATATATATATATATATATTATATATATATATATATATATATATATATATATATATATATATATATATATATATATATATATATATATATATATCAAAATATCAAAAACATATTTTAATAATTATAATACGTACCTATTTATTTGTATGAAAAGCTTGTTTACATTATATTTACCAAATACTTAATTTTAAATCACATTCCAATTGAATAATTTCTTAGGCCTATCATTTTTTTAAAATAGAGCTGTCGTTTTATAGATAAGTTTTTAAAGCGTTTTTTCTTTAATATAAAATCTACACTTACTCCATTATGCATTATTTCACTTAATTTTATGTATATAATGCTAAATACCACTTAAATAAAGTTATATAAAATTAATATTCAATATCAGAACAATCAGACACATTTTATACAAAAATTTCAAACAAACTGCACCAAGAAACACATTTCGTAAATATTTACGGGAAGAGAACGAAAAGTTTCATATATATTATCGATTATTTTATCGATTATTATAGGTAGGACAGACTAGCCCGCTCTCTTATAAGTTGACGTAAAAAATGACGTCATTCGTCCGCCCGGGGCAAAGATTTTTACTCCTAAGATCAGAGTAGGAGCGAGAATTTCTAAATGAATTCAATTATTATTATAGCTATTATTATTGTGGTTGTTTTTCTTTTAATTTATGATGAAAAATAGCTTCTTTTTTTTAACTTTTATATAATGCATTAGTCAGTTATTTTTACAATTTAATTTCAATTATTTAATACGCCCCTGCATCTCAGACGCCTCCACATCCTGAACGTTCCTTCCTCTTTTCGCCATTGCCGCGTTCACGTTGTCGCTCCATCTAACTTTAGGTCTTCCCACACTTCTTCTTCCCTCCGGTATCCATTCCAGATATCTTCTGGTCACTCGTTGCTCCTCCATCCTTCTGACATGTCCATACCACCGCAGCTGACCACTCTCCACTAACTCCACCACGCTCCTCACACCTATATCTGCCCTAACCTCCTCACTTCTCCTCCTATCTCTCCTTGTCACTCCTCTAATCAGTCGCAACACGCGCATCTCGCACGCCTCCAACTTGCTCTTTGCTCTCGTATTAAGAGCCCATGCTTCATGTCCGTACATCAGTATTGGTCTTAGTATACTTGTGTACATTACCATCTTGACTCGTCTCGAAATTGCTTTTTCCTTCAACAATGGGAAATCATTGCTGTTGTCCCATTAAATTTCCCTATTCTCTTATTTAATTCCAACATTGTGTCGTTTTCCTCTCCACAATGCACCCCTAAATAATTAAACTGGTCCGTTTGTCTCAGCCTTTCTCCACGCAAACTTACGTCCAGGACATCTCCACCACCTCCGATCAACATCATCTCCGTCTTCCCTCGGTTTATCCTCATACCCCTTTCCTCCAACTCCTCATCCCACACCTCCAGAAAACTCTGCAGTCTCTCCTGATTTTGCGCAAACAACACCAAGTCATCAGCGTATCCAAACATCTCATCCTCCACTCTGTTCCGCACAGATCTCCCACAACTGTCCATGTATATAATGAACAGTATTGGGGACAGCACGCTCCCTTGCTTCACCCCCGTCGTGACGTTAAACCATTCTCCCTCTCCGGACATAGTCTTTACTCTACACTTACTATCTACATAAGTGCTCTTTATTGCTTTTATTAATTTCCCAGATATTTCATATTTTATTCTACTCAGTTCCCTCCACAACAGCTCCCTTGGCACTCTATCAAACGCCTTTTCTAGATCTACAAAAGCTGCGTATGTTTTCCTATTAAATTCCCAGTTCTTTTCACTTATCATCTTCAAAGCGAACACCAGATCTATAGTTGATCTCCCCGGTCTAAAACCATGCTGCCACTCCTCTAGCTTGTGTTCCACCACCTCTCTCAGTCTTCTCTCCAATATCCTCTCATAGATCTTCGCAGGGTGCGACATTAATGCAATCCCTCTGTAGTTACCACATTCTGTTTTATCTCCTTTTTTATATATGGGGCAGATTGTTGCCCTACTCCATTCACTAGGTACCACTTCATCTCTCCAACACCTATTCATCAGATTTAACATTCGTCTTGTCCCTTCATCTCCCATTTCTTTCAGCATCTCCGCAACTATTCCATCTTCTCCAGGCACCTTTCCGTTCTTTATATTTATA
>JABUQX010075805.1:0-65000 GCA_015478945.1 Trachelipus rathkii
ATCACTTACATAGATTTTTATATATACATGTATTTCCTCTGGAGGCAAAGGCCACAGGACAGCCAAATTTCACCAGAGTTTGTGGTGGAATCAAAAACCAGAACCAAATTAATGTTACTATATCCATATGAATTCCCATATAATTACCTAACTAGCAGCCAAAACCAGGATCAAATTAATGCTACTATATCCATATAAATTCCTTCATAATTACCTTGCTAGCAACCAAAACCAGAACCAAATAAATGCTACCATATCTATATGACTTCCTTTATAATTACCTTACTAGCAACTTTCAATCACATATTAACATTTGCTTTAATAATTTAATAAGAGTTCATAATCAATTTTCCCCATTTCCCTTCAAAATATTCAATTCAACTTTTTCATTATTCGCCAACAATATTTTTAACATTCAGGAAAGCTAGAAGACGAGAGGCAATCTAAGAAGCAAGAAGAGGGAGCAGATTTGAATAGTGGGCTGAATGAATGGAAGATTATGTCTTCTCGGCATAAGAGTGAACAGAGTTGGATGTACAGCTGAGGAGTCGTGTCCGGCATAAATGTAAGGAAATATATAATAAGTTGGAGATAGAACAGAACCTTGGCGGAACAGCCACGTTAACTCAGTAAATAGAGGTAAAGATGAACTTCCATCAACAAGAGCTGATATGGTATGACGATCCATGAAGAGTAAAACTTAAGATCAAGAGTAAGCAAAGGAAGATGGACTGGAAACCCAAAAGGAAGGGGGGCTTAGAGAGCAGTGTGACGCGTGTCCAAATCATTCACCCAAGTGATCAATTTAAGGTCACTTTGGATATTAGTCAACCGCCACACGTCAGACTCCCCATTAAAATCCTAAGGGACAGTAAGATACATAAATCAGTTAGATTAGGATACCGTATGTCATCACAAATAGTTGACCTCTGAACAAGACGATAATGTTCACATATTGTGTTGGTAATCTAAATGAAATAGATAAGTGGATATTGAAAAACTCTACATGAATGATCCGAGGAAATGAAAGTTAATAAGAAGTCAAGTTTCATAATAGATTATTTAAGATATGAAATATTCAGGTGAGTTAAGCTATTAGGGCGTAATAGTTATGAAAGGATCAGAGGCGGCTACTCAATTTTTATTCCTGAAAGGTATAGTGAATTGGAAACATATGCGACGTCATTTTCAGCATTTGTCAGGAAAATATTAGTATTTAATAAAGACATAATAGAGAGGTAGAGTTTGAAAACGATGAGAACAAGGCGCTAGCTCGGAAGCACATACTTTATCAAAACATCTACATCACGTGGAAGAATGCCAATCCTGCTAATACGGCCAACTAGCCTTCCTGGAACGTTCAATAGAATCAGGATCCCTTGACACACGATCATGTTAATCATTACAGGTATAAAAGTCATGGAAACCTGAGAGGAGAAGGAGTAGGAGGGAGGGTTACCGGAATCGTCCAGGGGTAGAATTAGATGAGAAAAAGGAGGCTGAAGAGATTGGCCTTTTATCAGAAGGAGAGTTAGCAAGCAGATTCACCATTCATGAGCGTATACTAGGGAGAGAGGCGATTATCAAATAAGTTGTTAGCGATGTTATTGGTCAAAGGGGCTACAAATTATTTTTATTCAGTAGGATGACAAGCAGGTTGTCCTAGCCTTTCTTTTAGTAAATTATTGTGCGCTTAGCCATGACGAATATAATATATCTACCTGCAATACGATTACCGAAGCAGTAATGAAAGATTAGTATAGAGTGATAGGTAGAACGGAGAGTTTCATGCCCGATACGCAATGTCTCTCTACCTGAATGGCCAGAGAACATAGGTTTAAATATATAACCATGGATTTTGGGGAAGAGAAAGATTTAGTTGAAGATGGACATGAACCTGCTCTATATTCCATAACAGTAGAATTCGCCCCCGGGAGAGAGCCGAGAGAGCAAAGGGTATCAGACGGGCGAACCGAAGGCATCCCACAGATGGATCGGAAGAGACAGAGAGTAGCCAGTGGAATGCCAGCAGAGGTGAAGGATATGTGGCACGAAAGTCACCTAGCGACAATTGCACCACTAAGGCCGCTGAGATAAAGGTTCCGCGAGGAAATTTCGACGTTCGTGACGCGGGAGGATATTGGGAGGCAGCTTGCTAGGATGATAATATATTTGTATTTAGTCTCGAGAGAGCTATACCGGGCCGAGTGGTAGTGTTTTATGCAGTTACTCTAAGGAGGGCGGCAGGAGTAAATGGTGACATACATTATGAGTATGAGTACGAGTTGATGTGAGCTAGAAACATGATAGTCGTTATCCTCAACGTATATATTTGAAGTGATAGGAAACGATCTTGAAACTGCTTAAGGTATCCTTAATTTAACTGTTCCCCAGTATTCAGTTATTTCGCATGAACTACTTGAATGTCTTACTGAGATATCTCCCCCCACATGCGGGAAGGCACCTCAGTGTAGTGAGTGAGGAGCCCTAAATCCACCATCAGATCGTGCGATGTGTTAACGTTGAAATCCCAACCTAAAACTCACGTCAGAGGTACTCTGGTCTAGCAGTCTATGGAATGGAGAATTTACCAGATAAGTCACCAGATACCATCGAGAATGTCACGTAATAGTTCCAGAAATAGAACGTGAAAAATCTGTTCCATACGGGGAGTCAGATAGCTAGACACACAGACATTATGTATTAATGAATAGTAGCTCATGAAGTTATAAGAGTCAAGATTTTTAGCTACACAAGAACAATCGAATGATACTAGGAGAATTCAAGATTTCCCTCGAGACGTGCTATCAAGGAGTGTTTTAAGTTTATATAGGCAGCAAGACTCTGACTCAACCTATATAATAGTCGGAATTTAATATAGAAAATAGTTAATAGTTAGAGATACTTAGTTTTATCTTGACATAATGTAATCCCTGGCTCAGCTGGGTCTCAAGACAGATAAATTAAAAAAATGTAATTAGGGGTAATATTGAGTATATGTTAATAGAGAGGTGAAATCTCCACAGATTCATTATTGAAGTTAGCCACGAAAGGCCACGCCATAATATAATCGTTGGTCGAAGTCAACTGAAAAATCACCCCGCCTGCGCCCACCTTCCTACATCCACTTCCAGATAGACCAGTACATTCTAATCAGTACCAAGTAGTATTACTGCACTAACAAACAACACCATCATATAAAATTAATATATATCAAACTTCAATATTTTTCTTAATATATAACACCACTGAGCTGTCGGGTCCATTTCATATAAATAAATCTAAATTTACATACATTAAACCTTTAAAACTAACTATTCTTAAAGCTTCACTCATGTGTTTGATTATTATATAAATATAATTTATTATTAATAAACAATAGTAATAAAACCATATCCGATTAAACAAAATGTATAACTATGAAACAAATATTTTTAAAGAAAAAATTAATATATAATAGAATAATATTAATAAATATAAAATAAATATAAAATTACTTAATTATAATTTTGAAACAGATATTCAAGTTATACAATATGATACTCAGAGGCAGTAGTAATGAATATATAATAATTTGTTAGTGAATAAAAACAGATTTGTCAAGAGTAATAAGTATACGGCAATTTATTCATACTCTAACTATCTATCTCTAAATTTCTCTATTCTCTTTCTCTTTACCTTCTTCAGATTCAACTTTTTAGTTGATAATAATAACCTATAGTTAATAATCTTTGTATTTTGAATTTAAAAAACATTATTTTGTAAATTTACTTAATCATTCTGTCCGGAAAATTTTTAATTTTTGGAGTCTCGTTTTCTTTTACAGTACCATAAACTTTTGGTGTTCAAAGCAAACTGGTGATATTCCACTAAATTAGAACCATGGTTAGTCCTCAGAAAACCATGAGGGAGGATACTTTGTGTTCTGAGGGGGGGCAGATGAGAGACTCAGAATTCCAACTAATAGCTTATTCTTGAAATAGGAAAATTACTCCAGGGAAATATAATTATTTAAAAATCCCTTTAATATTAAATATACTAATATATATATAAGAACGGAGCATCCAATCAAAATAGCTTACTTTCTCTTCAGTATTCTTCAGTAATAATTATCGTGAAGGGCACACGAACGGGAGACTAATTAAATATATTATAGTAATAAGTCGGAAAGTTTTAAAAGTAAGTGGCATACTCCATCGCAATGGAGGTTCCCCATTACTAAAGCCGCTTTAGAAAATAAATATGGGGGAGGGGTCGAAATTATATGTGATTTTAGAAGCTTACATTCCATGGCGAATTAAAATGATTAAGTATATATTTTATGTTACTATTTACCGTAATTTAATAAATATTATTATATATTTAGTGGGCTTTACATTTATGGGACATAAATAAGGTATATTAAAGTATAACTCCGCACACTGATTCACGTAACGCGTTAAACTATCTAGTCTTTCCTGCCTAATTAGTCAAGAATGAACTCGAATTACAACCTAATAATATTTATCTAATATTATACATAAATATGATTTAAATAACAAGCTTATTTTTTGCTTTTTAGACTAAATATCCGATTGGATTTAAAAAATTTTGAAAATAAGCTTTTAAACGTTCAATGAGTTTATTATTTAATAACTAATATTAACTTTTTACAATGGCATCCGGTGTATTACAACGTAGTATTTAGATATAGACGTACATCTATTTTGTAATACAGGGACTATAATATAAAAAGATTTATCAGACACATAGTTGAGTGGTTGTACTGTATATAAAACAAGTATTGAGAGATTTATATAATAATATTTTAATTTATTTTAAATAAAAAATTTTGTTTAATTATATATAAATTAAAATAATGACGTAAATTATTTGGGGTAAAAGTGTAAGTTATTTATGGGTTTTGATTGACGGAGGAAGGGCTTAGACGCCATTTATAACTACTTCTAAATGAAAATGTGAAGGAAATATAATTATATGCTATACCTTACGCCCCTCAACAGCATAATAAGTAAAGTATGCGCTTCATTATTGTTTGGCTATGAATTTCATTTTTAACCTTAGCCAGAATGATATATATACCGTGTTAAATTAACCAAATTCTAACGTATTGGCCTATTTTAGTATATAATATTATTTAAAATAGGGAAAAAAATTAAAGTTTCGTATTAAATTAAAATCACGTGGATCTCCCGAGGTCTAATAGTTATGATAAAGTCTTTTGTAGTATAATAAATAAACTATATAAGCGATTTTAACGTCACGTAACCTTACATCAGGCTCAGGTTCACCGCAGTCGATTACGTCCTCTCAAATAGTGGTTAAAACATTTATTGTGCAAATAATGATAAATAAAGCTTTTAATTACGTAGTAATTAATATTCTGAGATGAGAAAATGGACTTTAACTCCTTTTTTTGAGTCTTTTTATAATATAAAGTTGGTAATATATATCTTTTTATATATATATATATATTTATATATATATTTTGCAATGGGAAATCATAGTCCCCAATTTATATTACAAACACAGCGGAATATACTATAGAAATGATGTAAGGTAAAATAGTGTTACAATATTGTAAATATATTTAATTTGACGATATTAATATTTAATAGTATATATTATTTTTTAGTATTTTTGGAATTTCTTAATTAAAAAAAATTATATTCAGTAAATATGGTGCGTGAGTTCATTAAAATTATTAGTGAAGTCATCTGTTGAACGAAGTGCGTAATCTCTTGAGAAGTAGTGATTCATCTTCTCCAATTCTGGCTGGGACGAATTTCCTGCATGACATGTTGGGGAGAGAACGTTTGTATTAATATAAAATAAATCAGATAATATTATGGGGTTCAACCCCAATTATACTCCATGCTTCTAGGGGACATAACATGAGCGAAAAAAAATATTGTTTGATAACAAATGTATATTATTTTAACAAAAAAATATATTTTGGGTTGAAATTAATAAGACTCTCTCTCTGATAACCGAAAATCAAAATGCGTTATTAAAAGATTTACTTGCGAACTAATCAGATTTCTGCCAAGAGTCCCTGCTATTTTGATGAGCCGTAGGAGAAGCCACTAAGATGGCCACAAATTAGGAGTAAATAAGCGCGTGTCTTCTTTAGCACTCCGCCCATTGACATCGATTCACAACGGCCAATGAGAAATAGAGAGGGACCTTTTTAATTCAATTTAGTCCTGCGACTGAGACGTTTGTACCGTGTATTTGTGACTTTGGGTGGTTATATTGACATATGTAAGAGCGCCGATAGATCTGTTCTGTCAGAAATGAAAGGCAGCAGTCGCCGCTGAAGCGTTTAAGTTTTGCGGAGAGAGGTTGGAAATTAGCAAAATATAATTTTGAGACATAACTAGAAAGTTGATAAAAAGTGCAAAAATATTTAAAATTCTCGCATTTCAAGACGAGATTTGGACTTTCTGAGCAAAGAAATTAGATGGCATGCACCTTCCAAAAACAGTCGAGTATTTAAAATACCTTTTTATGGCTGATCTGCGAGTCGCGCTGATTAGAGAGAGAAATTACAAGCTGGTTGAAGTGGTTTTACATAACGAACAGGGAAATTCTTTTTATTAACACAAACTAAGGAGATAGAATTAGTTTAAGTCGATGTCTCTTTAGAAAAAAACAATAACTTACGGCCTCTCCCCTTTTAAACTACCGCACGATTATTTTTGTTGCTGGTAAATAGAGATCTCGCTGATACCAGGAAATCATTCTAGTTCGGCTGAGATATATCCACAATAAAGATATATTCTCGAGATAGTGAATTAAAAGAGCCGCTTCTTATTATGGAGTAAAAAAAAATGAATTGGTCGTAATCCACGCACATGCATAATAAGAAAAGATGAATTATTCTAGTTTATAAATATCCCTGAAAAGCTGCTCAATAAGTTTCATGTCATAAATAATATAATATACTATGTGGCTATTTTAATATTACCACAGGGTAACGCCTATTAAGTCCTGATAATAACGGGTTTGTAGTTATATTTTAAAACGCAAGTAACACCATATAAGAAGTTTCCATACCGTTCTGTTGAACATAAAAAATCTTAAGAGTAATACCAATTATAATTGCGAGAGGATTCTACAATATATTCCGAAACATTACTAGGCGTATATGACGCTTACAGTAAGAAATAGATCTCCATTTTGCATCCAGCATACTAAAATGAAATAAATTTCGGGGAAGGTGTATTGGGAGATTAATAATTGAATCGAAAGTGCCTTACTTTTGTTAATCAAGTATCTATTTTCCGGAATTTCTGTGATATCCCGCAGTTATATAAATAATTAATTATCAGATCTTTAGTGTTATGCCGAAATTATCAATCGCTAGCGCTTTCTTGATTTGAGTAAGATTCACTAGCAGGGTATAGTACGTGGGATGGAGCACACTAGAGACCTATGACTGTGTAAGCTTAGCTCCTAATATCCATAGAATGTAATGGCCTCCTAGGAAGTATATAAATAATCATTAAGGAATTTGTCTGGCTTGTTCATGAGATGTAGGTTTACAGCTAATAAGAGCATTGATTATAGTATATAGCCCCTATCTACTGAACTATGAGTCCGAGCCTCTTACCTATGGTGTTGTTTATTCACATATATGAGACTCTAGGCTGCTCGATAACAATAGAACGGTCTCAGCCCTACGCAATAACTTGCATGTTTGGAGCAGAATATAGCAATACTCGCACCTAGTAGTGGATTTTAAAGTTTATGATTAATCCATATTTCACTTATCCTGCTTTGGAAACGCCCCAATAGAAATAAATTGCATATGATTAAAAAGCTATGCCGCCCTTTTTAGACGCAGTATATAGTCACTGCCTGACCCAGTAAATACAAGCACTCCAAATATATTAATAAATAAATCGGATTCACGTATCTTTGTGTCCTAAGAGGGTAATAAAATCATGAAGTACCAATAAATTTGTCGTGGTGAGGGGCGACACAGGTTTAATGGTGCAAGGTTTTGCCATTATCCAATCTCTCTAAAGGCTTTAATTCCACGCGTAAGGTTCCGAGAACCATTTTTAATTATAGATATAAAAAAAGTTCGTAATAGAGAGCTATGACCGAGGTACTTTATCGAGCCACAAAAATGGGAGAGAGACACTTTTTCATTTATGGAGATTTGACGACCGCTGACCAACCCACAAAATCCACTCTAGCTCCCTTGTCTCATAATTAGCTGAAGTGAATGAAGGTGAAGAGAAAGAGTTAATAACAAATGTTACTCCCGCGATTCCTTTTTCTAAAAATCTCTACTTTTCCTTTTAACATAAGCGAGTTTCTTCCTCTTATATTTCAGTTTGCGTCAACGTAACCTAAAGTAAAGGCGCTCTCACATACAAACCTCGCCTCTCAAAAGAATAGCCTCCCAGTAAGAAGAGCTAATTATTACTCTCTAGCTAGAAAATTAAAGTAGTTATTACAACCTCGATAACTTGACGCTATGCCAACTGTCTCCTCTACTCCTAAGACTTTTCTTTTACCAAAAATTGTCGAGGAAGGGGTGTTACAGGCAACTTTTAAGATAACCATTATGTTTTACTTTCTCATAATTTGGGGTTATTCCTTCACTCACACAGGTTATATGGATAAGGCCTCCGCAATATAGTAGAAATCCCTCCGTTGTCCACTGAGAGCCCGAGAGACCCTGAGTCGTGTTTTTGTATAGATCAAGGTCACCGACGGTTGGCTCTGGCTCTCAACGGCTATGCCGAATGGGATATCACGTAGGGGCAGTTAGGAAATATATAGGATCTCGGAGAACCACAGAGCATATATGTTATCCTCCTTCATTCTCTAAAAATTGATACTGTATAATGGATAATGAATAGAAGTTAGAAGTAATTCATTAAAAAGTCATTATTTCATTGAATAACTAAAGAGATGAAATATATATAAATTAGTGCTTGAATATAAATCTATCAGTCATTTATGCACATACAGTAGATATAAATAAAAATTCTCCGAAATAGGAATGAAAGGAACGTTACTCACTATTCCAAAAACTATGTTCTATTTATTTGACTATATCTAATGGTTGATTTCTTTAAATAGGTGCCCAATTAATGCGATTATAAAGAGAATAAGTCTTTGTTTATCATAATAATATGAGGTACCTATTATATTATGGGCATATAATAATTATATATATTACTAATATTAAAATTATAAATACTATAAATTATTAAAATAATTGTACATATAATAATATATTGATACAAAATAAAAGTGGAGAGGTATTAAACGTAAATCAAATTATATTACGCCTCAATTATATAACTTATAAATATTATTATAATTATATATTATATATCATAATAATATCATACTATATTAGTATAGCTAAATTTAATGTCTAAATGAAATAATGCGCTCGCACTCATAATATGAGACTATTATATTACTTGATTACTATCACTATACTAATCTATAATCATAAAATATAACGGAGGATAATTATATGAGGAGAGAGTACGTATATAATAGTGAGTAATATTATTAACCTCACATACCTAAATAATATTGTTATATATTATATATATATATTGTTGAGTATGAGTTTATTTTATATTCCTACTTTTGGTCTTATTGGATTTTAGAGCAATCGATAGATATGCTGATATTATTTAAATTGATATGCGAGAGAGCTTTGCTGTGGCGGCAGAATGTAAACCTTTCCACAATTATAATATATATTCACTTCATATATATAAAGTATTAATATCATTCAATAGAGAAGTATAAATCTTATATTATATATATATATATTATATATTATTATTTAACTTATTGTTATTATTTATAATAATATATATTATATTATATATATAATATATATATATATATAATTATATATATTTATATATTAATATTATTATAAATATATATATATATGTAATATTAATATATAATTAGGGAGTCCCCAGAAGGACATATCTTAGCTTCTCCAGATTTAATAATATAATCATTTAAATTTCGCCTCAATTAAAAACAAACCTTTTGGTTTATAGTAACCATTTTTTATGTAATTATTCTTCTTTCCCGAAGTCAGTTTATTTAGGAATAGCACTTATTGTATAGTACAGTAAGCACTCTTCCCAGTCCATTTATCCCTCAACTAATTTCCACACTCACCACCTTAACAACAGTCTTTATTAATTCCTTTAACGACACAAATCATTCTATCAATATTTTTCTCCAGTTCTCACCTATATTTAACTTTTGCATCATTAAATAGTTAGATCAAATAAATCTATATTAACAGTGTCCTCCTACATTGATTAAGTATCTCCTGGTTAATTTGCCGTAATTTAATCGAACATAAACATGGCGATTATGATTTGCTTTAATGTTATAATACCTATACCAAATTCCGCAACATATAAATTCACACAAAGCAAGATATCTCCAAACATCTATATAACACACTCCTGATATTCACAAACACGAATAAAATGTAAATTCAAAAAATTGAAAGAGAGATCACTTATTGTGTGAATGTCTGAAAATAGATAAATAGTTTGAGAGAGAGAGGATGAATAGAGAGAGAGAGAGGAGAGAGAAAGAGTAAGATGAGAGAGAGGAGGAGAGAAGAGAGAGTAGATAGTTTATTTCGCGATAAATAACGATACAGTATGATAAAATAAGAAATATACGATATATGTTATATTCTTTTAATTTTATAATGTTCTTAATAATAGAATTTCATTGACATTTTTAGCTTCAATTTCAACAATGATTCAAAAATCTAATTATTTCAAATAAAGATAGAAATAATGATGAATTGATATAGACTGTACGGAAAAAACACAAACTACAAAATATCAGTGGCTCCGCTTTGATTACACACACAAACAGGACTAATACAATAAATAAAAATGTAAACGTAAATAATAATTAGCAATATATATATTAATATATTATATATATATTATTATATATTATATAAATATTATATATATATTATATATATATTATACTATATTATATATATTTATATATATATATGCCTTTATTAATTTTCTAAGTCTTGTGTTAAAGGTAATAGTAATAATTCCTAAATAAGAACTATGAGAGGGAAGTTGAGATAAGATAATGTACTGAGATAATAGTATATATACGGGTGCGTGAGGAGACATGCCGATTACTCTAACGTTCTTAGGGGGGACGAGAGAGGTTGAGGAAATTTGTAATGATATTATTATTATAATAAATAATTAATATATAAAATATATACGTATATATAAACTATATATATTATTATTAGTATATTATATATTATTTTCTTTTATTAAATTATAATAGATTATTATTAGTATATTATATATTTTTAATTTTTGTGAGTTTTTGACTAACATAACAATAAATAATACTATAAAATCTCAAAATAAAAATTAGTGGTAATTGTTAATTTTATCGTAACTGTACCTTTTTTATTTAGATAGGACACAGACCCTGTCATCCGTTTAAGTGACTGACCTTTTCAATATAGAGAGAACACTTTCAAACTCTTATTTATTATCAAAAGACTAAATAATTGCGAAAATAGACGGGCAGGCGAGATGTATAGGACAAACAACAGTGCATAATCTAATAATAATTATTATAATAACATAGTATACAAAAAGATATAGCAATCTTTTTTTTTAACCTAC
The DNA here is from genome assembly GCA_015478945.1 of Trachelipus rathkii. NCBI lineage: Eukaryota > Metazoa > Arthropoda > Malacostraca > Isopoda > Trachelipodidae > Trachelipus > Trachelipus rathkii. Next base: position 11,703 of record JABUQX010075805.1, read on the forward strand.
AAAAGCGTTAAAATGCTAAAAAATATAATCAATACATTTAAAACACATAATAATATACCGTAAGGACATTAAATACTCTAAGCAAAACCAGTAAGAAAAGTCGAAAGCGAAGTGTCGCGAGAGCGACAAGCGTATAAGATTCTCAAATGACTGAGATTGATCGAGGCACAATCATCGGAGACTGGAGGGAATATCAAATTGTCAGATTTTGCATCAGTGGTCGAATTTTATCAATTGGAAAAAATATTCGAATTATAGTATTAATATAATTTATTATTTAATACGAGATATATAGTTTACCATAAATAGAAGTTATATAGATCTTAGGGTTCACAAAGGTTTATAATTATTAATGTTTTTGGCTGTCAATTTTATATTTTAGTTATACTTTTTTATTATTTCTTCTCTTCTAAACACAGCTTTACGTTCATATTTTTAAAAGTACAATTAATAAAATAGCTAAGGTAACGATAGTTTCATAATAAATGATTACAGCGTAATGCTAAAATGAAAGTTTAACCTATCTTGCTTTTTAATGTCTGAAGACAAAGAGCGAATGTTCCATATTAAAACCCAAGTAATGTAATAGAGCAAGCCTCGTATAATTTAAATAAAGTTTTCACTTTTAGAAACAGTAAAAACAAATTGGAGTTCAAAGAATAGTAAAACAATAATCTTTACAATAAAATATTTAATACACAGATCTGGTTGTCGAGTAGTTATAATTAAAGTACCTTTCACTATCAGCGGTCATTTGTGTAAATATATTATTTGAAGTTTGTGCACTGTACATTTTTTCGATTAATGCTAAAAATCACTAGAAAGTATATTTCCTCAGTCTTATAGCCGGAGGGATTCCTGATAAATTTCTTTTCAAATTAGGAAGTAACGCCTTATTACTTCGTCAAAGCGAATAACGATTATCAATGAATCGTGATCCAAACAGTTAACCAGTTCTTTCCATACATTGTTTCTCAAGTCCCTTCAATTCCCATAAGAGGTCTCCTATAGTCTTCAGTTTTTTTAGACGAATTTGAAACCAGTCCGAATCCCAATTAGTAAGTTCCCCTTAAAATAATAAATTATTAAAATCCATTTCTTAATTATTATTGTATATACTTTTTACTTAAACAAAATAACAAAACAAACATCAATTATATTTTAACTTACGCCTATAATGACCTTCCACTTATTATTCTTCTAATCTTTAGTGAAATTTTGACTAACAACATTATTTCAAATGTCCCTTGTAGTTCGAAGTGAATTCATGCTCCTTAAAATTTTTTATCAAGCTTATACATCTTCTCCGTCAGATCGTATGCAATCGAACTCTGGATAAATTTTCACTCTTATCTATAAGAGTGTGTACTTGTTGGATTGTTTAAATCACTGGCCAACATTCTCCATGTCCGAGATGTGATGTCCCATTTTAGGAAAATTATCCAAGAAAGAAAAAAACAAATCCAAAAATGGACCACCTGAACTTACCAGTTCAGGTAGAACCCATACTGGTGACTAATAAATTTGCCCACAAATATTTCCTCCATCATCTATAATGGTTGGTCTACGGCCATCTCCCACATTTCTTCCCACAAACCTTTAATGGGCAATATGCTCCAAAATGTGTTAATATATCGACTATACAATCATTGTTGAAACCCCCATGTGAGGTAGAGGGATTCACACCTTTAGGATACGCCCCTACTCCATATTTGCAGTCTTCCTAAGAAAATAAAACTTAAAGCCAACGGGCGAAGCACAGGACACACAAACTACAAGCCAGCAACCACAATGTTAAAGTCTGGAAACCGACCTAGTCTCCGTTAAGTTACTTTGTGTGTTGATCATAAAGAAAACATACTACTTTCATACCATTTGGATGACTGCTAATTCTGCTTCACAAAACCTATAAAGGCAGGAAGAGGAACCGCCGACACCAACAGAGTTATTTTGTTTTTTCTAATGAAGAGTATACAACTCAGTTACGAAGTTGGAAAAGATAAGCAATCTTTTTTTTTTTAACCTAAAAAACTGTTTGAAGGAGAGCTAACGAATTTCAATATTTACAGTATAAAAGGTGGCACCTCGGGCTTTTCCCAAAAGGCCGAGTATAAAATTTCGTAAAAGCCAGAGGATTCTCAATCACAGCAGATAATATCATGAACATGGGATACATTTCGTCGAGGGCACATCATCGAGCTAAGAAGATAGCACATGTCAGATAGATTTCAATCAAGAGCACCACTATTCCTCATATTCCGAAATATTTAGATCCCAGAACAAGATATATGAAGGAAGTAGATTAATATAACAAATTATGTTTACCAGAGAGAGATGTATATAAATCTTAGGGTTAACAATAGTAATGTTTAAAATGTTTGCTGAAGTCAATTTCACTGATTGATTAACTTTTTTTAAATGCAAGGCCGGCGCGGAACCAACAAATAATTAATGTAGATCAAAAGCACGATATAATAAAGTATATAGGGCGTGAGGGTCACCTTATTCAAGGATAATAGTAAGGATACAACGAATGACGTAAGGAATACATATTACATCCTAATTGGTCTTGTTTTTATAATATATAAATAGACTAAACATAGAGAGTTAAAGTCCAAAGATAGGAGATGCTTTATGAAAAGTTCATCTTTTGATGGTCTTAAATAAATAAATGTTTTGGCGAGCTTCAACGAGAACAGATAGAGTGTCAAAGTGAATACGTTAAACAGTGTGCTCGGAGAGTAATAACACATCTGTTAATCATGATTAATTATCACCACAGTAGTTAGAAGGTGCAATAAGCGATTCGAGACGTATAATAGTCTAATGTTAGAGGAAATATTTTTCCTCTGTTAAAGCAGGGGATTCCTAATTTCGTTTCTAAAATTTAGGAAGTAACCGGGGATTGACTGAAGAAATATCGTGAGCAAATTAACGTAAATTAAATCGATGAATCAGGATCCCCGACACCAGGCTCCAAGTTCCAATTCGGGCTTCCAAACCGGTGCACAAGAATAAGTCTAATGGTTAAACTCCAAATAATTAGCCGAGATAAGGCTCGAGCGACAATTTTTAGTATACCCCTAGTAAGATAATAAAATGTATTGAACTTTCACATATCTTCGCTATTTTTTCTAAGAAATGAGAATATTTAATTGTATATATTATAATAATAATATATATATTAATATATATAGTTTTCGCATGTTAGAACACATACAAAACAACAATCCGCAGTCCGGCTCTTCTCAATTAGATACGCCTCTTACTAAATTAAATTAATTAACTTTCCGATTAAATTCTTGACGTTTTTTCTTGAATATTACACATAGGAAATTTTATATTATGTTATACTGAGGTTGTGTATAACTATATATAATAAGGTAGGAGTACGTAGTGAGCGCAGGATTAGTTGATCAGTTAACCTGTTTATTTAGATTATATATTTTAATAGATACTATAAAACTTTAGTATGAACCTGGTGGATATATGATGAGGTTCTTGGTAAATATATATATATACTTACCTGTTTCATATAATATATATATATAGTACCATATTACGGTATATATTATATATATATATATATATTATATATATATGGAATATAGTACATAAACGGTAGGTAGACTGTATATAAGTACTTAGAAGAATAAAATTATAGTATATATCTATATATTTAGGACGACGAATTAATCTATATAAATTGAGATATAATCATAAATCATTAATGATTTAGGAGCAGCATTTATAACATGGACAAAGGGACCCAATATTGTCTTATGCGACATAGGTACTGTGGAGAGTTTCCAAGGATAGAATACTATCTAAAAGCTAGCTGAAATAAAAAGATCTACCAAGCTAGTTTGAGGGTAATTTCAAGCCACAACTTAAATGAAAACGCAAACACATAAAAACTATAAAAAATGTATGTTATAAATATAGTTAGTAATTAGACTAATATACTCCTTCAGTAAATCTAATCGAATGATTATTTTTTTTAAAAAGTTTTTCGACTAAGAAGCCTTAAAATACTGTCTTCTGTCAAATTAATCGTGAAAGTTGAAGTTGTGATAGGGGTCAGTTTTTTATTTCACCCTGAAGATTTAAAGGGGGGGGCAATTCGTTCCCATGCTGGCACACCCCCCTGCCTACGCCCATATTTATATATATATAATATTATATAGAAATTAGAATAAATCAATATAATGTATATGTATATATATACTAATTATATAACAGAAGTAAAATGATGAACGAGCTTAATTTTTTTTATTAGATAGTTATAATATTATATATTATATATATATATATATTATAGTATATGTAATTTCATGGCTTCAGTGATTTATTTTATTTTTTCTATATATTATTATTATAATGGGGGATATATAGAGTTCAAATCAATTCTATTTGCTGTTGTAGCACTCTATGAGGTTATAAAAAATAAATAAGAGAGTGAGGCCAGATAAAATTTGAGAGAGTAATATCGGAGGTAGTATAATATTACTATATACATTCTCGTTGGGTAGTATATATATATATATGAAAAGTAGTAGATGAGAGTTATATATAAAATAGAGATAAAATTATAAATTACTAAGTAATAATTATTTATTACTATTTAGTACTATATATTATAAAATTGGTTGTCTAAATGTAGCACATATATGCTCTTTTTAATCTAATATTGGACCTAAAAAATGACAATTTTTGTATAAGTAAATTTTTTCTACTCTAGAACAGCTTTCAGGGGATCCCCATAAAAGATAGTAACAGTTGAAGTCTCCAAGAACCATAACTGGAATATCCTTTGGTGGTAGTTCTCAACAATCCTTATCTGATCAGTGGAATCTCTAACCACAATTGAAAATCATTAACCTGGTAAGAAATAATATGGTAAAAAGGTCTGATAAAATTTTTTAGTTTTTATAAGTTTAACAATAATAAAAAGATTGGTCATATTAAGATAAATGATAAAAGGGTTAGCTCTGATGAAGAAATTAATCAATATATTTAATTAACATCTACTTATCACTAGTTTTTGTAGATGAAAAATTTGATGCTATCGGAGAAAAGAGTAAAGACAGTTTTAGAATTTCTTATATATTGATGTTGATGAGATTAAAGTTGCTTCTGCAGACGTGAAGTCCGTATAGTAGGTTTTGCATTGCGCGTTGTGGCAGAACGATGAGTAACCTGTATAAGATATAGGTTGCATGTGGCTATGCACGTGTAGCTCCCGAAATATAGGTTAGGTTCAACTGTACTCCCTTTTATGTTCAGGTTATGATAAAGTTGTCGATATATTTAAGTATCACATGCTTTAGAATCATAACTATATTAGGGTTATATACGTATTATTGAGTAATTCTCATATTTAATAGAGAAGAAATTTGATAAATATATATATATTATTAAGTTATATATATATTCTAGGTATATCTAATTCATAAATATATATATATATATATATATATATCTCTCCAAAGTTTCAAGTCCATATGTTTGTGTTCCTAACCGAGTCAGTTTGAGTCGCGTGCGACTCACGCACGGGACTCAGGCAAGAGACTTGTTTGGTTGCACACACAAACGAACGAAAGGTGATTTAAAAGTGCAATTTTCCCTATTATATGGTACCAACAATAAATCTGAGGATCGGGAATCAGAAAAACAATAATATAAAAAAAGGAAATATTCTAATAAAATCCGTACTTTTTCTTCTTTCAACGTTTCAGCCTATAATAAGCCATTTTCTTTCTCATGCAAAAATAAACATTTTTGCTTATTTTATTACATTTAATTTATTAAGTAAATACAAAATTTTTCGTAATCTTCTTATAGAGATTTTAATTATTGCTAAGTATCCATATTCTACCACAAGCTAACACAAACAATTTTCTTCGAACTGTAAAACCGAGGGAATATTATAATATTATAATAAATAGATTATTATATAATTATTATAATATAATAAATATATATATTTAATATCTAATATATAAATAATTAGGAGTATATAGATATATATATTTATATATTTATATATATATATTGTACGGGATTATTATATAATATATATAATTAACTCTATATTAATTATAATATAATATATATATATACCTATACTGTTTTATAAAATTACTATAAGGATATTTATGTACCTTTTATATCCAGTGAGTATACCTTATCATTAAAGAGTCCAACTTCACCACATTTAATGACAATTATGTACTTAATATATTCTACTATATGTATATATAGTAACGTAACATAACGTAATAAGTATCATTTTATTTGAGCATTAATTATAATAATTATATAATGATAATTGGACTTATATAATATATCATATACCATGATTAAATTTGCAATGAATAATCGCAATTAGATACAGATGATGTTGTTATAAGAAACGAAAACATGATAATGCCCGAGAAAGCAGTAAAGAATTAATCTGCCCTTACTCTGGGATTGGACGATGGATAGACAAAGGCTGGACACACTGTAAACTGATGCCTTGACGCGGAGGAGCTCGGGTTCAGCTTTAAAATTTCTTGTCATCTTGAATCCAGACTTTTTTGGATGGTGGATAGCGCACAGATTGTAAAAGCCTACCGGGGGCTATATTGTCCTCAAACGCGCAACAGGCAGTGGTTCACTCCAGAGAAGGGCATGTTAAGTCTTTTACCTTCCCATTATAGTTCTTGTTGCATATTATATCATATATATATATATATATATTATATAGTTAATATAATTATCCGTGAGTACCCATATACGACTCAATACACACATAAATCACTGGGGGTAATTATATATATAAATTTGATAAATTATAATATATATATAATAATAATAATAACGACATAAATATTAAAAAATGTTTATAACAGAATATATAATTTATACAAGATAATAATTTTATGTAGTATCGAAAATACTCTATTATTTTGAGTAAGCTAATCTGAGCTCAAGGGGCGGATAATCTTGGATAGTAGAGGGGTAGGTAGCTCCCTACCTCTCAAGTATTTCTGAGAACTCATATTTAAAATATTCATACATTAAATTGTAAACTTAATTAAATTATTATAATTTCTATGACGAATCTATATGACTACCGAAGTGAAAGAAGAAAAGATAATTTAATAAAAAAACAACTACTGGTAATACTAGATCTATAACATAGTATCTTATTGCGCATATTATTCCGAATATCGACACTTACATTCCTAAGAGTGAATTTTTTGTCTAGCAGGGCCACGTAACAGTAAAGAATATGAATTTGCACTGCCTTTTTCGTAATGCAGGTAGATGGGCCAGCAATCACTATCCAGTTGGACCTGGTCTCAAGACGTAAAGAGACAAAAACACTTGAGTACCTCTATTTCATGAGTAGATGAAATATAATATAATATGATGTATATATAATAATTTTCATATATAAAATGATTGAAGATTATATTTTTATATTTAATACCCACATCTCATTTTCTCATTTCTAATAGTAGTTATTATATATTATCTACTAGGACTTTTTATATCTTTAACAGCATAATATGAGAGTGTAACAATAGACGCTAGTCCGTAACATGTTCATATATATACTTGTTGTGTGGTTTTGTTTATAATATCTATTATATATATATATATATTACCTCATATCCCACTATTACTCATTTTCGTATGTACAAATAATATGATATATATATACCGGCATACTAAACTATTAGATATATTGCATCCTTATATAAACACCACCGCTCCCCCAGTCACACGTTTCCTCTTACGTACCAAATAATCAGGAAATGGCAGACACTCCAAGTGACTATATGTCTGATATGTCAACGTCGCCTTTGGTATAATATATTATTTTGTTATCGTTCAAACACTTACTTCAAAACATATATAATCTTATAACTAATAAGAAAAAATAATTTAAAATATGTCAGTGCAAACAATGGACAGATAAGTGTAGATTTTTTCTTAATTGACAATAATACTAGCTTTAAAAGCTTATCTAGTAGAGAACAAACACTTTGATACTAGGTGAACAAAATATGTAAGGCCGCACGTTTCTTTACAGTTACATTTTATTATTCTATGAATGAGGGCGTTTCTAATATCGACCGTTCAGGTTAGAGAAATTTCCTCGTTGTTTATTACATATTATTCTATTATTAATATTAATTATTATCTATATCATTATTATTATTATATTAATTATTTTATTACATTTGTTGCTTGAAACAAATGATTGAGACAATGAGGGAGAAGCAAGAATAAATTAATTTAGGGTTCTCTATGGATTACGCAACAAGCGTTTAGTGAATGACGAGTTTGAGATAGGAAAGCTTATGAGGCAGTAATTCGGAGCTGATCTAACTCTCGTCGTTGTGTAGGCTTCTGAATGGAATCAAAGTATGTAATATGATCATGAAGCGTGTATGAGAGAGAGAATGTGTGTATATGGTGATTGGTTAGGGATTAATAGCGGAGTGAGACAGGGTTTGTGGTAGTGTATGTCTCCTTGTTACTGTCAATTTGTATACTGGATGGGGTTGAGTGAAAAGCAATCGATAGAGATGGAGCAGATGAGCAGAATGGGCAGTGTTAAGTAATGATAGAGATGGAGATGAGTGCAAGAGGGTGTCCACTACCTATTATACCTGCGCATCAGATCTTCGGTTCTGTGTGGAGTACAAACTGATGACGAGAAGAGTTGTTGAAGAGATTTGAGGATAGGTAAGAAGATATTGGCGGCGTGGAGGTGAGAAGAGAGGGTTTGAGAAGTAAGACGGTAGAAATGAAGAGTAGAGTCTCATGGTTGTGATGCTGAGGTAACCATGATCCTTCGAATGTGAGGGGTTAATGTTAGATGTGGAAGGCGCTGAGAGCAAGTGTCTGAGTTTTAAATATTTAGGGTATGTGTTGGATGAGCAAGGGTAAACGCGGACCTGATTGCAGAGTGTGAGTACGGGGAAAGGTTGGAAGGGCGGAAAGGTTGGTGGTGCCAGATTGAGAAAATCGTGATGGTGAAGTAACAGCGCAGTACATTTTGAAGAGTACGCAGACTAGGGTCCTTTTAACACATAACGAGGGTTATTATTGTATCTTTCAATGTGTTATATGTATGGATAAGTGAGACTATGGATCTGAAATATAGGAAGTATAGATCTAAAGTTCAAGTGTTCAAGAATGGACAATTCTTAGGAGCAATGTAAATTGGAAGAATTAATAAAACATGAGGAATGAACTTTATTAGAGATTTGTGAGTGCTGTAGAAGAAAGAAGGGGTAATGAAGAGAAGAGGAATGAAAAGAGTAATAGTTGAGAGGTTGGTTTGGTGCATAAGCAGTTGATTAAAAGGAGAATAGTCGGTTTGGTTAATGCGTGATGTATGAGGTGGGGAGTGTGTTGGGAAACCGACCGGCTGGGAGACCGAAGAGAAAAGTGGATTGAAGTCGGTGAACGAATGTCCTGAAGGAGAGAAATGTGAGATTTTGGCAAAGAGCGGAATAAAGTGCATGATGAGGGGAAAGAATTGGCTCTGGTTATTTTATGGGGGCATGGTTGTGGCCAACCTGTGCCCAGGGAATGAACCTTGACATTGAAGATTTAACCATAGTGAGGGCCTCCGTCGCGTCCCATGAAATGCTCTAGGCGCTTGTGTATTTCTGTCTGTAGTCGAGTTACTTTTCACGTAATTAATGGTACAGAGGGGGCGAATAAGGCTGGGCTTAGCTTTTCGATAATTTGTCATAATCTCCCACTAATTTTCTTTTAACGATGCCTGTGTAGCGCACACCATTTACCATTCTCTTCAGTCAATATTGGGAAGGGCATACTAGAAGAAAGACATAGATTATTATAATAAATGTTAATAAATAATATTAATAATAATATAATAATGAATAATATGTATATATGAATATAAATATATATAAATAACATATATAAAATGAATGAATAATAATAATAATAATATTAATGAATTTATTAATTAATTTATTAATTAGTTTATTAATATATTATAATTTATTATATAATTATATTACTTGATAATGATAATAATATTAATATTAAGTAAAAGATTATAATTATGATATATTATAATATTAAATTATTGATATTAATATATGAATAATAATATTATAATTATTATTATTTATTATTATTATTATTGAATCCTATTTATCAATATGATTATTATTATTATTATATTGATTATTATTTATAAGTCTATTATTATTTTAATGATTAATTATTATTTATAATATAGTAAACCCCTTTATATGATATTATATATAGTAATATATTATCATTGAGGTAACAGTAGTAATTGTATATATATATATAATATAATATAAAGGTATATATTTTTAGTACTTAGTAAAGTAGTATAAAACTATAATAAGATATCTATTTATTAATTAGAAAGAGTATAGTAGAATAGATGATGATAGGAATGAGAGAAGAGAAGAGAGGAGAAGAGCAGAAAGAGAAAAGAGAGAAAGAAGATGAGAGAAAGCGCCTACGCCAATTAATAATCTTGTTGAATGGGGATAGAGATATAAAATAAAATAATATTAGGATAATATATATATATTAATATAATATTATAATAATGTATATTATAATATAATAGTATAAATAAGTGAACATGGGGTATTAATATAATTATTTTATAGTATAAAAGTATTGATTTATGATATTAAAAATAGATTTTATATATATAATAAATTGCATAAAATTTTGGTACTCATAAATAGGACAAAGAAAGTGTGGTTTGTGAATCTCCTACTTTATTAATATTAAATATGGAATAGTGTTTATATAAAAATATTACCTAAGTCTGGCTGCGGAGTCGGAGTCGGAGTGCGTGAGTCGAAGTCGTGGATTCGATAGCAATTTCCGAAGTCCGGAGATCTGAAAAAAGCTCTAGATGGCTAAGGGAATCGGAGTACGGAGTTCGGAAGTCGAGTACGAATGAACTCCTGTGTAAGTGGAGTCGGAGTCGGAGTCGAAGATTCCTGTGTAAGTGAGTCGGAGTTTGTTATGTAAATATTTAAGAAACTTTTCAAGGAATGAAATTTTATTAATTCATTATTATTATTATTATTATTATTCATTTTATCAATGTATATATTAATTCATTAATTTATATTTATATTAGGTTAATAATAAAAATGTTAATTATATATTTATTAATTATTCATTATTATTAGTTAAATTAATTTATTATAAAGGTTTTTGATTTTTGATAACAGCGTTCTAAAAGTTATTTATTTATTAGCATAATTTAATTTCCTTAAAATAAATCTTTGAAAATAATATACAGGCAGAAGAAGAAATAATATTTACATAGATTTTCCCACGCGTTTCGGTGCTCTATACTTGAGACATCCTTCAGAGGAATTATTTCTTGTAAGCGAATGAGTCTTTAATGAATGATATAATTAAGTAATATACTGATATTGACGTCCTGACTGATAAATACATGAAAGATTTTAATGTTAATTTGTAGGTTGCGTGTTCTGATGTAGGAAGGCCTCCGCAATTTTTAAGTTTCTTGGACTCACACATCCCGTATATTGTGAAGTGTTTAGAAATATGTCTAATAGTTGATTGACAGCCTCGGTGCCGTATTAAAGAAGATGTTAACAAGCCGAGACCTGCAAAAGTATTTTGCTTGGGACTAAGCTACTCAGGTTGTCCATGCCGGCGCCAAGCTTGCGCGACAATCTATTCTTCGTGAGAGAGCAAAAGCCAATATATGCGACGTACAGTCCTAACTCAGGGCAGTTAAACTATGTTTAATACCAACATAGAAATGGTTGTCGGGCCCAAAAGCATGATCTCTTGTGCTAACATGGAAGGAGTGCCCAGTGTATTTTTTGGAACTTATGGTATAGGGGTCTTTAAGTGTTTGAGGTTGTATCCGCTTACTTAGAGTTTAATGATGTAAGATGAATTCAAATTTAGAGTTAATAAAAAGCACTTCTCTTCTTAATTGACAAATAGCATTGGAAGTTTTGAAGAAGAAAGTTATCGAATTTTACTAATTATTTAACTTTCTTTAATTTATATATTACAAGTTACATAACTAAAGTTTAATTAATGTAAATTATTCCACTGAAATCCTCCATCTATCGATCTTAAGATAGATTATTTTTTTAACTGAAGATTTCTTTTCTCTCATTATCTAATTAGTTTATCCAAGTTTACACATAGGTTGTATATGCTCTTGGTCAAATCTCAATTTTACGATATAGGATTCAGGTAAGAATTGGTACGGGATCATTGACCTAATTTCTTGTCGAGGTTAATGTTGAATTTTCAAGACAAGAGACTATACTTCTTTTGTAATTTTTTGATGAACTGATGTATATGAGAAAAATAGATTATACATAAAAAACAATCTTTATGTTCGCGAGAAGAAGTAAGTGAGGTGCCGTTTCGACATACAGTTATTGTTACTCGAGAGGAGTTTAAAGTTTTTTGGATTCACGAAGGAATATTGATTTTAAATTGAATTATACAGGGATAATGAAAGTACAGCAAATGTAAGGTCCAAGGGTTGGTGGAAGCCTCAGATTCCGGCAAACTCCATGTACGGAGGTAATTGTAGAATAAATATTTGTTTCCTTCTAATTATATATTTGAAACGGTGAGTTGAGTACAATCACAAATTAATAAAAGGTTCTCATAGGTTGTTCATGATTATACTGGGGGGGGGGTAGGTTTATTTGAACTATAATACACTATCTTAATTATCATGTCAAATCGGTATCAACGAACGCGGGTCACAAATGTTTATGAAACGAACCAATGATTCTATCATCATGTGGAGGGCGAGGAGAGAGATCGAGCTGTCAAGTATTTTAAGTTTGATAATACTAATATACAATAATTATTATTATTTGATTTAACCTATGAGTAAAGTTATTAATGATTGGAAATTACATGCTGTCCCTTCCAGATATTGGGCAATGGTGCGGGTGTAAACCGTTCTGCAATATATCCCATATGAGAGTGCGCGTAAGGTGAACTGTATCTTGTAGGTTTATTTGTATTGTAGGCAAATCCATAATTAGATATGTAGTATAGTACGGGAGAGATACATGATCCAGCTAGCTTTATATCCAGGAGGATTTATATTTTGGTCTATAGGTACATATACTTCTGGTAGTATTACTTATAAGAGGGATACCTACTACCAGTATATACATGGTTGCGATTTCCTTACTCATACTACCTCTATATAGTCGGTATATATATATATATTATAATAATATCATTCCTCCATAGGTTGCCATGCACTAACACTATGTGCGTAACTACGTAGTTCATTACCATGACAGCCTAAAGATTAATAAATCCAAGTTCTCTTCTAATTTTGTCAGAAATTCTTTTTGTTTTTTATTTCAATAAGCCGATGGAACACCAACATAGGCTAACTGACACAGTTCGTATAGCGCATTACAAGGGAAAATTAGTTCTAGAAGTTTATCCTGACGCATCTTTTTGGAAATATTGATGAAGGTAAGACTCAAATTGGTTACTGTGTATTATTAAGAGATAGTAATGGAAGGAAGAACACAATTGTGTGGAAGTCGAAATTAGCAAAAAGAGTGGTAGGATCCACTTTAGCTGGTGAAACTATAAAATTAACTTCATGCACCAGGTTGTGAATAACAAATTCTTTTTTTTTTTTTTTTTTTATGGAAGAATTAAATGGAGATGAGGACAGATTTTAAGTTCAATAATGGTAAACAGATTGCAAACGTTCATGTAATATTCGGGTTGAATCTGGAGTTAAAAAGAAATGTCAAGAATATAGTAATGTTGAACATAAAATTAAGTTGAATTGTTATTAACAAATAGAATGATAAGCACAGGTATCAAATTGCTGTGGATTAACCACACGAGAACGTTATAAAATATGAGTTATAAACATAGATTGCATTTTTTAAAAAGGGAAGATAAGAATTGATTTTGATTTATTTCAGTCTTGTGTAGAAGATATCCAATTTGACTGAGTGAAGATTGGGAAGAGGTTGAATTAAACTCTACTCGGGAATTTTGTTAACTTAGGATTAATTTTAGTTTTTTATTTATTAAGATTATGTTTTATTTATTTTTTTTTACAGCAAAATAAAAATAAAGTGTTTTATTTACGATTTTACTTTTTTTAAGATAATATTGAGACATTGTCAAGAATGAAAAACGTGTAAATACATATGTTAAGTACAAATAATATAAACGATGAAATTAGGAAGGAAATATATGTTAAAACTGTGGATTTATGATTTTTTGGGTAAATACATTAAGGATATTCAGTTTTTTACATCTTTATATTTAGGTGAAGAGCGGTATTAAAGCCCTTCACCACTCTAATGACTTTGACATTATAAAAAAGATTAATATTGATTAGCTTCAGCGTTATAACAATATTTTATAATTAGTCAACTATTTGAGAACTTGTTGATCAAAAGTAGATTTATATTTTTTTCTCATATATTGATAATTTTAGAGATATTATCAATATAATATTTATGTATATATATATATATTATAAGTATAAGTATAATATAATATTATTATATATATATATTATATATAATATATATATATAATAATAATTATTAATGTATAATTTATATTAATATATTTTTTAAAAATTATATATTATATTTATTATTTAATTTATTTATATATATTATTTATTACTTTATTAAATTTATAATTATTTCATTAATTTTAACTAATATTATATTCTATTATTTGATTAGAATAAGTTAAATGTATTAATAATGTAATTATTATGAGGGAATAGTTTTTCTTATAAAATAAATAAATATAAATAAATAATTGAATTTTATCAATTAAGATTATCAATTTGTTTTCAAGAAATGTAAATTATATTTGTCATTGTGTATTGCGTTCTTGTTCCTAACGGGATAGGTACTATTTTATCAGGAGTCATAATACATGTATAGTCATTTGAAGATTAGCGATTTCTCATCTGGTAAATACGTGTTGCTATAGGTTTTTCTTTTATATTTCTTAAAGACCACAAATATTTGAGGTATCTTGTTTGCAAAACCATAAAAAATTGTTTTACTGTAATACTACCTTGTATATCACTAGCACTACTATCTGTTGTCATTCATAGTTCAGATAATTTTATGAATTTTGATCTGCTGGAGCTTCTGCAGTCGTGAGTCTGAAATATTAATTTTGTTTTAAGTGGAGTTAAGGTGAGTCGGAGTCGAAATTTTGTTAAGTGGAGTCGGAGTCCGGAGTCGGAGTCGAAGTCGAAAATCCCAAATTTGAATTTAAAGTGAGTCGACGTCTCGGTAGTACGAAAAATTATTCATTTTATTTTATTATCGTCTAACTTATTATATTCTTTTCTACCACTTAACATTATTAAATAATAATCATTTATATTAAATAATCTTTACATATTTAATCTATATATATAATTCTTAATTAATTAACTATAATTTATTATTTTATATAAAATAAATTATTTAATTGGTCTCTTCCTTATTTAAAAAATATTAAATTATTATAATATCCTGGACCATAATATAGGCTTATTTTATATATATATATATAATTTTTTTTTTATCAGGATAGTGTATACTTAATATTATAGCCTAGGTATTAATTTTTTCCGTTTTTTTAAAACCTTATATTATTTTGTGGTTTTACTTTTTATATTTATATTTATTTAATAACTGGTTTTTAAAGTTTTGTTAAGTTATTATAAGTTAATTTATTTCTTTTCATCACATTTAATATCATAGTAATTACCTCAGAGTTAATATACTTGTATTTTTTTTTCATTTATATTATCCCCATAAAATATTATATATGGTTATGGGAGGTGATTATAACCTATAGTTACGACGCTACCAGACGAAATACTTTAAGAATATTCCATACTATATATATATCTACAATATAATATTATAAATATTTATATATCTTTTATACCATTAGTGATTTATTATCGTTTTAACATTTAGTATAGGTTTTTATATTTCGTGGTTTTTGCGTTCTGTAAGTTGGTTCAAAACATATGTGATAATCTTTTCGTAAATACTTATTATGTTTCCCCTTAGATTAGTGAGTTTTGGTGTGGGCTTTTTTTATAAGAGAATGTTGCATGTATAAAATATTTAAATCATGTAATATCATGATATGCTAACATTTGTAGCAAAATATCGTGTGACTTAACCTTTAACATGTTTAAACTACTTAACGTTAACCTTAACCTTTACTTAAGCGTTATACTTGCTATAAAACTCAACTTTATACTTAGACTTACACTATTTTCAGTCCGTCACACAACCCTACAACAGAACCAACATACCTATCTCTTGATACTGAAACACCATATGTAACAGCCCTCTTTTGTCTGTGAACTGATTGTCCATCAGTCGACAACACTCCTGACTTCTGATACGGATTCTTAAGAGAAAAACACTGGTACACTCATCTACTCACATAAGAACTCGTTTCTTTCCTAATCAACTATACCTCATCATATCTTTTTCATACTTTCTAGTCCTACCTCATAGGTGGTCTTGATTGCACTACATGTTTCACTACCAACTCCGTCACCACTTCTAGTATGCATTCTAGCCTATCTATTACCTATCTCTTTACGCTTGTTCTATTAGTCTAATATAAACTCTTATCTCACTACTATTATCATCTACTCCATATTTGTGCTATATCTATGCAATAACTCATTACTTTACCTATATATAATTAAAAGATAAAGATTATTCTAACTAGCTCATTTTTTGAGCATATCATTATTCTTACTATTACAACCAACAGCTTACATTATTGGTGAGCCTAAGAGTAATGAGAGGACGAAAAAATCTCGCGCGCTAAAATTTTAAGGCAGAGGACATAGCACAGTAGAGATTACGAATAATGGGTCTATTGGTATCGAATACCCGCGATACATAAGGCAACAACCATGGAGAGAGAGACGATATAAGGTTGACTAGAAAGGCTATAAAATTACAATTTCAGGTAATATACAATTACTCAAAACACGTAACTATGTATAGTCAATCACTCATTCAAGAACTACCAAACCATTATTCCTGAATCAGTATTCACTAACTACATAATTCTTAGATAATCAAACTATTTGAGTACCTATTAATATATGTTATCATAATATAACTAAAGTCTCTATATTATCATCTCTTAAAATACATCTCATTTATCTAACTTCACGCTAATCGTTAATAATATATGATACCTATTTATATCATAAAACCTTTATAATCTCTATAATTTTATTATATTACTTCTATCTTCTATATACAAATAAGTACTCCTATATAGTATACTAAAATCCTTTTTTCTATTGAGACTTAATATATATGTAATTACGGTATAGCCATTGTTGATAGAGTGCCTTTAGTCAGTCAACACTTCTATACTAATATTATATATATTATAATTTGAAATGAACTGTTTCTCTATATGGTGACGCTTTACGACTTATCTGCCGTATAAGCTGATGTAGAATACTTAGTATCTATTATGTGAATTATATAAGTGGAGGAGTACAAATGATGATTCATAACACAATACATAAACTCAAATTATTTTAACACTTCTTCTTTGTAAATTCAATTTTAGTGCTTAGGTAAAAGTCGTTAATATTAGGTTAGGAAAACCTATAGGAATAAGTTAGGTGTATGTCGTAGGATATTACTGAGTGGTATGAGCTTAGGTTAGGGTCTATCGGTTAGGCTAATATATTATCACAATACTAAAACCATATTAGGTCTTATCGGCTGGAATAAAAAATTATACTACTGTATATCTATACTATATATCTATTATTGTGTAAATTAATTACTTAGTATACTATTCGAACGACAGGTGACCGTAACAGCTTTTCATCACAATAATAAATAAATGCGCTTAACCTCCTGTGATTATTCTACAACTTATATAGAATAAATCTATACTACTGGAGCCTCTTAGTACAATAATAAAACATATTACTCTAATAATGACTTATCTGTAAATAATCTGTATTACTTTATCTCCCTTATTAGCTATATCTGAGTGAGTTCGTTGCTCTGTATATATATAATAAATAATTCTCCAAACTGAAAGATACTAAAATATCTTATATTTATGGATCATCTAATATTATTCTCATAAACTATAATAACCTCATCTAGACTGAAATTCTATTTCATCTAATACTCTCTTACTCCTCTATGATAGTATGTTATACTTTACTGTGATTACCTATTATTACTTATTCACTTATTTTTCTCACTAGAGTTTAAATTTAGTGGGTTCTCTCAGGTTCTGTTTCATTCACTACTATTATTATTATATCTCTTTAACTATATTTCAATTCTAACAATGGACGTACTCAACAAAGTTAACTTATATCACTACTCAAGGAAATGGGAGGTCGACTATATAAACATCAAAAAAAAATTTCCACAGGTAGCAGTTCTTATGACTGGAAATTAATGAAGCATCTGTATCCTTATCAATGAGAGAGACTTGATTTTCTCTCTCTCACACTCCTATGTCTAGGTTCTCAACATTTTTAGGTCAGGTGCTTAGCCGCTCTAAGTTCTTATGTAGTTTTGCTGACTAGATAGGTGGCCTTATGGTGTCTTCGCAATTATAAATTTCTATTTTGCGAAATTGCATCATAACCACAGCTGAGTATTTTTATCGTATCATAGAGGCTACTTGTGAATCTTTTCTTGTGTGATATTGATCGAAACAGCTCATAAGTTCTCCGTCTGTGGATAAGTAACTTGTTACGAGCACACAAACACACACATTGATACAGATTTAACTATCCACTACTTCTATCACATATAACTACATATTATCTTATTATATTATAACCCATCTTACTCCTATCTCAACAGACTACCTTATCCATCATTCTATCTTACTTATATCGGTAACGTAGGTATTTATATCGTTCTATAACTTATTGTATAACTAATATTAATAATAGAATAACAATAATAACACTTATGGCCTTAAAAAATAATAACAAAAAATGTTACTTTATGAGATAAATATCACATACTAACATATAAAGGAGTTTTGCTTAAAGGCGCGGCCCTCAAAGAATACTTAGCGGGTAGAGTAATTTCTTATAGTATATTTTATGAATCTTAGAAGTATCAGGCAACTTTCTCTTCACTTTCTTAAAAAGTATTATCGTAATATCAAGTTCGCTAATAATACAAGTGCGCTCAATAATCCACGAGCTCCTTCTGTATCATCTCTTCGATCGTCAGCGCTCCCTCATATTTGGGATCTCAGGGCTTCTCGTCGTTTCTCACCTCCCGGTCCTCTTTCTAGATCAGGCGTCGAGTTCCAAAAGGTCCAACACTTCTATATCATCTCGTTCCGTCTCATCTCTTCACTTTTCCCACCTCTCCAACTTGACCTTTCATTTTTGTCTCGTCACTGCGATGTTGCGGCTATTTCCCCTCTCTGCTTTATATAGGTACTTATGAGATTCGCAAAATATATATTAGTTCTAAACCTCTCCTTCTTTCCCTCTCTCTCTCTCTCTCTCTCTCTCTTTCTCTCCCTTCCCCTCTACTCTCCTCTCTCTCTCTCTCTCTCTACTAAATAGTATACTATATTATATTATATATATAGTGAGACCAAAGTAGAGGCCAGGTGTATCTCGAGAGGGAATACTTGTTCTATACTATTATACCGCGTAATCATTTACAACTTTATCATAGAGAGTATTATCCTTACCTATATAGTAGATAAAGGGTGCCTGTAGTCTGCCGCATATATATTAGGTTTATGTTGTGGTATTATAGGTACAACTCTACTAAGGTGACAAGTATTCGTATAGTATATACCTATAGCCGGTGCTTCTCACTCTATATATGACTCATAATAGCCACATATCTAGTTACCTCACTAGTTGGAAAATATCCTATTATAGATTTTAGTATGTTTTACTCATGTTGAAAATTTAATATCCGAACATCAAACAACTAACTTCGTTCATTATGCTCAATTATATATCTAGCTATAAATTATTTCAAGATAAGTTGTTAATTAACATCTGTCAAACGAAGTAGAAATGTTCACCTACCTCACATATATACCTACGTAGAATGTGATGGTGGACAACTAATAAATATATATAAGTAAAGATATAGTAATATAAATGTATGAAATTAATATATATATATAATAATATATATATATATATATAATATATTATTAATATATATTAGTTAGAATGAATTTAATAGTAATCAATATTGAACTTTTTTATTTGGTAAAACCACTTTATTAAAGGTTTTAGTTAATAATGTGACAGTAAGTTAGAGTGCTGAAGCGATTTGAGTTGTTATTCTGTAGGTACAAGATTGAAAATTGGTCATTTTTTGCTCCGAATTTAATATTTGTATCACCACAATTTTTTCTACAAAAAAATTATACCATATAAATATTTTAATTAGTAATAAATAATGTTTGAATTCTACATTGTATTCCTCTTAATCATGATACATAATTATTTATCATACACATTGTAATCATAAACATTTTCTTTGTAAAAGAATTAAAAAACAACCCTTCCCTTCTACGGTCAAAACTACTACTAATCTCAAATTTACCCTGAATTCCCTCCGAGTTTTTAATGTAATTTAATCAGTGATATTTAAAGCGACGCTGCCAAACATAAATAACAATATAAACATTTATTTATTTAAAATTATTAATTTTAATTAATCAAATTTTTAATAATGAAATAAGAGATTATTATTTAATAATATAAGACTGATGTTGGCATGAGTTTTCTTTAAAATAAACTTTTTCTTAAAAATGAATATTAACTAACTTTTATGGGCTGTTTTGTATTTATTTATTAATATTTATTACGTTTATTGTAATTTCTCCCTGGTATAACTTATATTATATAATAATATTATATAAATATATAAATAAAATAATTAATTACTAATATTAATATATATATATAATATATTAATATATATATATAATATATATAATATATATATATATATATATATATTTTATTTACTATAATATTAATTAATTATATATATCATATATATATATAATATATATATATATATATATATAATATAGGTTAATATATATATACCCTCAGGGATTATCGATGCAATGCATTTTCTTTTATTTCCAGAATATTAAATATCTTTCAAATATTAATATTAGTACTTAGTATTAATAATAACATGTATCCATATAGTGGTTCGGTTTATTGAAAAGTTAGTTTATACGTATGTATTTAATGGTTTGAGTAGGTTATAATCTACTTTCTATTTTTATTTTATTTTCGCTAATGATAATAAAGTCGGGAAAAAATTATATTTATTAATTATCTTATAAATTATTTTATATATATATTTAATATTAATATTATTATTATTATTAAATTAATATTATATTCATTATTATTATATTTAAAATTATTATTATTATTATATTTTGAAATATTAGTTATGAATATCAGAAAGAGTTATAAAAATTTTTTACTTCTTCTTTCAATTTATAAATTTATATTACTATTAAATTTTTATATGGAGTATTTTTTTTGCAGAAAAAAGATATCCAATCCACTTGCTGAGCCCGTACCCGAGCATCGAGCAACAGAGCATCCCTAATGAACGAATGGCCCCCACATGTTGATGTTGGGTTAAGAACAAGCCTTGTGCTAATCTCTCAAATTTCATGTAATAGGCGACGACGCAAGTTGCGAGGATGAAGCAAATGATTAGCTCTCTCCATTTAATGATATTATTGCTTACCTCAGTTCACCTTATTATAGGAACTAAATTATTCGTAATATACATATATACTCCACTTTTCCTATTACTAGAATTTACGTGAGGATCTGCCCGTAGCAGCGAGCTAGTTGTTTTATAATATCTTTACATAAATAAGAACAAATAAAAAATAATAAGTGAGTAACCAGTACTTTAGTGGAGAATAGAAACTATATATATACTCAGCTAAGTCTTATCTCTCAGAGAACAATTTACTTCTTAATACTATATATTAAGCCTAATATATACTTATTTGGCCTTATGAATAGAACTATGTTATTTATAATTATAATATATTAAATATAAAATTATGCTTTACCACGTATCATCAAAGCTAATTGTGCTTAAACGAATAAATTAATTAGTGCTGGAAATCTCCTGAATTCACCATTCTAAAATTTATTAGTCAATTAAGCGTAAGCTCGAAGACGACCTGAGAAATTTGAGACCTCAACAAGATAGTAAGTGTCGAAAGCTAAATGGCGCTCGCATAGGGAGTATAAAGCTAAGGAAGTAATTTGACATTGGCAGAAATTAACCTCGCAGCTTAAAAAGAATTTCAAGCTTTCTTTAAGCACTATTAGCAATCAATAATATGTATTATAACTATATATAAATTATATCTATTTCAAAAACGTTTATATTATTCACAATGCAATTATTGTATTTGGTTTTCTACATTCCCGATCTCATTCTAAAACATCACATATTATAAAGTACTTCTAGTTCTCATTAAGTGGATTCTGTATATTCGAGATAAATCACGTTCTTCGCTAGCAATTGATAAGTTAATTGATAAAATTAAATTGACGACAACACCTGGAGCGAAATAAAGTAATTATTTTTATTTTCGAATATCGAGTTATAGGTGATTTACATTTTATATGACCATCTTTCACTACCATAATCTATTTCTCGATTTCTTAGAGACATAAACATATATGAAAATACTGCATGAATGGAATAAACCAGTGATGGTTGGAGTTTCGGATTCTGAGATCATATGCAAGGCTGCATCCGAGAGGATCCAAGAGTCGGATTCTTTTTCTCCGTAACTCTCACTTTTGCACCGAAAATATTTTCCAGATTATAAAGAAAATTTTAAATATTTAATTTACAATTGGAATAAACCAATATTTATAAGTTAATAATAATAAAATTCAACAGTAAGCTCAAAAGGTAAAAGAGAGGAATGGTTTTGAATCCACAGGGTACTAGTCTCAGAGGTGAGTGAAAGTATCAGGGCTAAAGGAGATAGAGCGATAAATATGAAAGAAGAATTTTGGGAATACGTGAAAGAAAAGCAATGTGAATGCAGGCGTCTATCATAAATAATGATAAAGTGTTAATACAAAAATACAGTTTGCAGTTTGTTGATTCTAATTTTTATAACCTGAACATTCAAATAAATGATACAATCGAAGGCGAATACGGATTCCTTTAACTGACGTAGATACTATAAATTCACACACACAAATCGTCATTATCCAGTTTACATTTAGAGAGACTACATATTTTTACCTACTCAATTTCGACTCGTATGACACATCTTTCATCACAGAGTCATCCTTTCTCCGTACAAGTCTAATCCCTGACTTAACAGCTATGATTTTTCTTTCATATCTACTTGCCAAATTATTAACTCTTCGTCATCTTTTTTCAACTAACTTAGAATTTCACAATTTCAAATGCTGTGCATCGGGACACGTCAACCTTTAATTTAGGGATAAATTTGCTTTTCAAGACCCTAGTGGATATTGTCGTTCCTCACCAGAAATATATATATATATATCTATATATGAAAAAGAGAAGCCTTATCTTTCCCATCTCTCCTCTTCATCTCTTATCATTCACTATCTACCCTCCTTCATCATATCAACTACTCTCACTACTATCATATATATCTCAAAATAGGTATAGGGCAATAGTATTAATTAATTTAATATTATATATATATATATATATAAATATATTATAATATATAAAGTTATATTAAATTAATCTATATATAATAAATGAAATAGAAAGAGGGAAAGGAAGCAGCTATTTAGTTTACTTTATCACCTATTGAAAAGTGGCAAAGTTTAAATTCACTCCGCCTTACAGTATAAGAATGTAAATCAAAAATTGTGTTCCTTTTATATAGACTTCATTTACAAATATTTGATAGAATTTTTCATTAAAATTTATTCTTTTTTTATTTTGGTTTCAAGCGGTTTATAGGGGCGAGAACATTGTGCACCTGTTTGATTCTTTAAACTAGAAATTTATTTAAGCAAATAAGGGTACATTAGGTTTACTCTGATACCCTATACTGGCAAAATTAACTCATTTTATATTTGAAAATAATCAAGCGGGTAGAATTTTATATTACCGGAAAATGATATTAGAAAGAAAATAAAATGATAAAAGGATGATTATAAAAAAAGATATTATATATATAATAATATTAATTTATAATAGTGTATATATAGATATAATATATATATTCAATTGAAAATTAATATATATATAACTAGTGAGTATTTGGATAAACGAAAATTATAAATACTATAAAGAAATAGATATGTTATTAATTCGGAACTTGATCATAATATGATGCAAATTAATATAATGAACAAATTTAATAGTAGTAAATATCTATATTTTATTTAAGTACCTATACTAGGTCTGCAGTCAGGATTTAGTAAAAATTAGTAAACTTTAAGATTAATATATAATAATACAAATATAGTAGATCAAATAATAGATATTAAAGGCCTAAATATAAATCACAACAATCTATAATAACAGATATGTAGTATTAAATAATAAGAAAATTATTAGAGTACCATTATTTATGTTAATTAAGTTAAAAGATTAATTAAAATAAATATACCTAACCTAACCTGAGCCTAATATAAATTTTTCTAGAATCTGGAGTGATACTTACACTGATCACGGCTGGCAACTAAAAGAAGCTTTCTTTTGCATAGTTATAGGAAGAACAGTAGCCTACACGTACAACCTAAAACCTAATCCTCAGGTCCTATCTATCTCGTTATCTGTCTATGTAAAACCATCCTTGAGACACACTGCAATCTAACTAAGCTCGACTGCTCTAAGAAACACGACTCATCTTCACTGGAGATACCACTGAGACGAGAACCATATTATATCGAGAGGCATAAAGCCGAAGAAACCGATGCTAGTTTCCACAGAAAGGGTAAAACCTACCTGAGTGGTATAACTCAAGAACTAGCCAAAATCGGAAACCTTCGACGCCCCCGAGCACGAAAATAGTTCGAGAGAGTATTCTTGGACAAGATTAATATATATATGACTATAATATATATATATATATAAATAACTTAATTATATAATAATATATATTATATTAAAGTATAATATATATATTATAATATATATATATTATAATATATATATATAATATATAATTATTAAATATTATATAATTATATTAATATTAATAATATATATATAATATATAATATATATATACATCTTCAAGATGGATATTATTGTTTGTGGAAGATATAACTTAAATTAGGTATTTGGGTGTTACGGGGGGGGTTCCTCCGCCTCCCCTACGGGGTATTGGAAACCTTCCCTCCCCCTCTGTCCCCCTTCGGCTCGAGGCGTACATTTTTTTAACATTTTGTAATAAGCCATTTTATATCGCTGATTCTCAATAGTAATTCATACTTTTTACTGTAAGTGTCGTAACTTTTTCGAAATATTTCATTTTATAAAGAAAAAAACATTTATAGAGACATAAAAAGAATTTTATAAAAATTGATTTAATAAATATTTCGAACTTGTGACTCAGTCCGTTTAACCACTCTATTATAAGAAATCATTGTTCACATCCTGTTCGGGAGAACTGTATTATACACAAATACGTTTGCATGTTCAGTATTTTTACACCCCCTTTATGTTAGGACGAAGTATATATATATATATATAATATATAATTAAGTATAATATAATATAATATATAATATAATGATTATATATATATTAATCATAATATATTATATATATATTATATATATAATAATATATTAATATATTATACTATATCGTCCCTTTCTGATTTAGCCAAATTGTAATTTTAATTTTTTGTATTTTTTATTATTAAATATATTGCTACTTATTATATAATATGAATACCAACAATAATTTCAGTGGTAACGGACATGATATTACAATATATTAAATTAAGGACAACTCTTTAATGCGCTATTCAATTTTAAAAATCACATTTTTGTTAAATACTGTTTTACAGTGAAATAACAACCAACCCTGGGCTTACCTTTTCGGGAGCTGCTAATCTACATATTATTGAGAATTCAGTGTATATATAAGAGCTTATTACAATAAAATGTAAAAAAAAATAAAAATATAAATAAAAATCATAAATTAAATTAGATTATAACGAAAAGTACGACACATAGAAAAACCAATTACATATTGGAATCAGCGTATAAATATTGTTATTACAATATAAATTATTAGTGCAACAGCTCAAAAGAGTATAATATGAATGAGGCTCTGAGCCGACCGGGACAGAGGGGGGACGTTTTCCATACCCCCGTAATGGAGGGAGGGGCGGGGGGACCCCCGCGACACCCAATAGATATACATAAGTAGCAGAGTGATTCACGGAGACCCTCTCAGGAG
Organism: Trachelipus rathkii; assembly: GCA_015478945.1. Lineage (NCBI taxonomy): Eukaryota > Metazoa > Arthropoda > Malacostraca > Isopoda > Trachelipodidae > Trachelipus > Trachelipus rathkii. The sequence goes on from JABUQX010075805.1 coordinate 38,270, forward strand.
AGGTGGGAAATAGTCTATTCCATATACTGTACGTTCTCCCTGGAAAGCCGAGAGACCACGACTTATAATATACCTGCCAATTTTTCAAATTTTTCACTTCAAACCATTAGCTATAAAAAAAAATATAAAATTATAATAAATATAGTATACAGATATATATACCGTTAAAAACTGTAAACCTGGTTCTAATAATTAATATTTTAATATCATTTATTCCTTTAACACTGAAATTCATTGTTTGTATCATATAGCTATGACAATATAATTAAAAAATAAACAAAAATAATTCACAATCTGACCATATGATGGAAACTAGAAAAAAGGTCATATATTAATATAAATAATTATTAATTATATATATATAATATATTTATATATCATAATATATATATATAGTAAAAATTAATAATTGATATTAAATAATTTAATTTATAAAATACCAAATAATATACGAATAGAATATAAAATAGGGTTTATATTATAAATGTATTATAACAAAACTAAATAAGGTATAAAAAAAATAAAAATTTATTATTCGGCAGTTATGCTGCCTTAATGTAACCCACTATGCCAATGCTAATACAACGTTATTTAAATAAATATATTACGAAAATGAAATGTTAAAACATAAATTTCTAAAATTATATATTATATTAATATTTAAATAATATTTATAAAAACTTTACTTTCTTATATTCTACCCAAATATTTATAAATGTTTACCCGCCAAGACATCCCAAAAACCAGATATTTATAACGAATTTTTTAATAATAAGTCTTTAAACTTTACTCTAGTTCGTGATAAAACTCGTAAAGATCTATAGACCCAAACATTTACAAGGCTTAATATTAACTGTAGTGAAAAGCTCGAAGCTACCCGGAATGTATATTAAGATATTATAAGTCGGATGTCGAAGCTATAGGGCCGAGGCAGCCTAAGGCAAGGAAAATTTTTTTGCCCTTGTCGATCATTTTCTCTTATCTGAATGAGAGAATTTTAAAACTATTACCTACAACACTCAATAAATATATACTTCTGACAATATATATAATTTTGAACTGAGGATCTTTAACTTTGCTTATTATGATTATGATTTTCATTTTAAAGTATGAAGAAATCACATATATATTCTACTCTGTTCTTTCTATTATTATTTATAGTTCGAGAAATAGAGTTTCTTCCAACATTTTTAGTGAAATAATTTTAAAATTTCAAATTTGAAGTCATTTCTGAGCAAGTCTTGTTTAAATATTTATAATTATATACGATTTTGTATGTTTTAAAATATTTTATGGCAACCATTTTATCTTCATAAATAAATATCATCTAATTTCTACATTCTATCTTAGCATTCAACATAAAATACGGAAATTCATAGCAACATAGATTATTACCAGGGAGTAGGGACTTCAGTAGACCGGGATCCTAAACTTTCACTGAGATATATAATATATATGATATCGAGAGTCGTTCTTTTCCTGACTACCCTGAGAAAATATTTTCCAGCATATATTAAATAAGCAAAAATTATATTAATAAATATATTAATTATATTATATTAAGTAATAAACCAATATTTATAAGTTAATAAATAAAATTCAAATACGTAAAGCTAAAAAAAGGTAAAAAGAGAAAGGAATGGTATTGGAATCCACAGGTATCTACTAATCTCAGAGGTGAGTGAAAGTGTCAGGGCTAAAGAAGATATAGCGAATAATTTAATTGAAAAAAATTTTATAATATATATGAAAGATATTAAAAAATATTACAATCTTTTAAAAAGTGGAGTCTTTGACTTTTCGTCTTATCAACTCTAACTTTAATTAATACTCATTTAATTTTATAACAATTTTTTTTGGTCGTGGTAACTATTGGCTAACAGTTTTCAACCTGTCTTATTTATTAATTATCGCTATTATACATAATCTACTATATTATTAAATAATTCTTAATCTAATCTCAAGTAAAATTCACCCTCCATCTTTTTATTTTAGTACGGTTTGACTTATTATCGTATTGTACACATAACTATTCATTCACTAAGAATCTATTCTCCTACTACCGTATTCAAGTCCACTAAATTCCCTCCTGTACTTTTTTGAACTATCTGTTAGACTCTATTGTCCCTTTCTATATCTATATGCAAAAATTTTTACTATCTCTCCTTTCAATCATTTTTTCTTCATCTAATTATAGAAATTTCACAATATTATAATGAACTGTGGCAACCTCGGGTGAACTACGTCATCCTTATAATTTAAAAGGTGAATATAAAATTTTGCTTTTCAAGACGGCCCTAGTTGGTTTGATCGTTGTCCTAATACGACCAGAAAAACAATATAAAAATACCATAAATAAATATATTGAGACCCTATGTACTATAAAAACTCAAATAACCATATCGTTTGATGAAGCACCAATTAGGGCAAAAAGTATCCTATAATAAATAACAAATGTTGCAAATAGATGGATTTTAAAATATATACTATATAATAAATTAAATATATAATATAAATAACATTTTATCATATATAATATATTTATAAGAAAATTTGGTGGCAAGTTAATCATATTATTTGCTAACTATGCAAATTTATATTAAATGATCGATAATTCTTATACTTATTTATCAATTAATGCAATTAACAAATAACTTTATTGGCAAGTTTAACCCAACTTGCTTATTTGTAATACTATAAATATATTAATAAATAATAAAATATAAATATATATATAGAAATAATATATTGAAAATAATAGCGAAAAGCAACACGCTCAGCACGAAATATATTTATTGATTATCTTTGATATATATATCGTCTAATAATTTCCCGGTTATGTGAGAGAGAGAGGCAAAGTTTAGATAGTACCTTAAATAACTGATTAAATTTAGTAATCATGAATAAGTACTGAAGCTTTTTATTTTTATAGATCCTAAATTGAGCATTTGGTAGGCAATTTTCATTAAATTTTATTTGAATTTGGTATTTTTTGGCATTAAGAGGCGTTTAATTATGCGTATATACTAGAAGTATTTATATTTATATCGACATTAATATTACTAAAAGGCCCTTATGATTATATGCCTATATATATATACCGAATTATTATATATACCTAATTTTAAAACTTATATATAAGTTATAGGAATCAATTGTTGGCGTACCTACTTTATTATTATAAATAGTATTAAAATTGGGTAAAGAATTATATATTATTATATTTTTAAATAATTATTATATAATATAAACTTAATAAAAATATTCTTACTATAAATATATTTACAAAATATTATATTACATAATATAATACATAAGAGTGGTCAACACCTTCCCTTTCAAAGAATAATTAGGTAGAACATTATTTAAGATAATTTTGAAAATATACCGGCTGAATTTTTTTCCCTATACAGCTACTACCAACACACTGATGAAGATGTTTTAACTTATATAAACCTTCAACTAAAATGCCAACGATGTTGCTTTATATATTTATTCATTATTAATTATTTATATTCGTTTTTAAATTTTGTTTTAATTTTTTTTATTTTTATCATTATTTTATTATAGTTTATGTTTCAGACGTGTGGTAAGCAGCAGGGGGGACGAAGTCCCCCGTCGTCCCCCGCTGAGGCCGGAGACGACCCTGATTCTTTATATCTTGGCGATTTAATCTTAAGAGATAATAACCTTTTTATTTTAAAAAAATACTTTTTTTGTCAGATCCTCAATCTAGCTTCTTCGCTACTAGATAAAAAATAGATAATGAGAGGATATAAATAAGTAGATATATATTATGCATTTGATTTCGAATATATATAAATGTTTCATAATTTTGATGGAAAAGTTATCATTATAATATATTATATATTACATTTATATATATAATAATTTATTTTCTTTACTTATAGTTATTTATATAAGAGAATTATTAAACTAAATGTTAATTAATATAATATTTTATCTTTTATAATATATTTTTATAAAATTAAAAATAATATTTTATGATTTTAATACCTTATATAATATATATATTATATATTATACATACGGGCACTTTTCCTTTAAAAGGACAAGTTTACAAATAAATTAATTACAGATTATTGGTCAGATATAAATAAATCGCAAGAGAGATAACTATATTAAGAAATTAATCTAATAAACATTATGAAACTGCCTGTATCTGAAATTATTGCGTTTTTAATAACTCTAAAAGAAGAGAAAAAGTTGACACTACATGTTGCTGTCAAATTTATATATATCGAAATGTTAAAATTCTTCCTCAAAATTCATTTTGATTGCCTATACTGTTTGTGTTTTTTATATAATTTTTTTTATCCCTTAATCTGCTTTATTAAGAGTGAGTGACTCGAGCCGACAAGTGAATCAGGAAAGTACCCCTCCCGTTCGGTTCCCCCCGCTGAGTACCCCGCCGAGAGCCCTGACTCCTTTCCAATCTCCCTCTCGCTATTTTAATCTGAATGGTATTATTTTAGTTTAAAAAAAAAAAGAGAGCGGTTAAGTATTGTCACTCTACAAGCTCATAAATTTCGGGTGCCTTCAGAAATAAAATCGAAAAACTCGAGACATATTTTTTCGGTTTCTCGTTTATTCTGGGAATTAATATCAGTCATCGATTATAATTAAAGGACTTAACGTTAAACAATATATTATAATTTTAATATTATCATTATATTATATATAAATAATAACATTTTTAAAATTATAAATAATATTTATTAAGTATAGTATTTAATATATATATACCTTATTATATATATTATTATATATTATAACAATAATTATTAGATTGCATATAAATTATATATAAAATAATTATACTAATTAAAAATAACTTATTAAATAAAAACACTATATTAAAAATGATATAACTAGTTCAATAATAAAATAATTATCATTTTTTTTATTATTATTATGGTATTAAATAAATCATTCTCTTGAAAATTATTAAAATAAACGATAAAATTTTATTAGTTCTAAAAATTTAAATCCCTTTTATGCCATAATTTAAGCCCGTTATATATAACCTCGCACGTGAAACTCGAAGCTGACCGAGAGATAATTTGATATTAATTATCGTACACGAGCTCTTGAAGGCTTTAGGCTCAAGCGAATTTCGTTGGCCCTAGTCTGAGTTTCTAAAAGTTCCTGAATGAGAGATTTTTAATATTAATTTTCATCACACTATCTATCATAAATATAAATAACATAGACTAACTTCTAGAGCTAATTTAGATTTATTTCAAGAAACTAGAACGAGATTTACTTTGTTTTGTTTTCCAATTTTAGAATAATACTTATATTTATTATTATTTATATTTTTATATTTATTTCGGGATATTCTTTTTTTAATTGATAAATAAGGCTAACTGTATATTGGTAAATATTATATTATTAAAATTGCCACGAAATATCTGCACATTGGATTCTTTGATAATAAAATTATATTTCAATTTTCATGTTATTGACCCAAACGAAGACATGCATAGAGCATTAATTTAATGGGGGAAAATGTTTATTTTCTTGCGGTTTTTCCTTAATGCATAAACATAAAACGAAATCTGCAACATAGATATAATCAGGGATGGGAAGTCGGACACGAGGGTCTAAACTTTTTTGAGGAGTCGATCGATAGTCGTATGTTTCTCCCGACTCCTTGAAAAATATTTTCCAGATTATAATAAAAGAAATTTAAATATCTAATTCTATTGTAATAAACATATAATGATGAGTAGGTACCCTAGTTAATAACCAATACTGATGATAAGTTAATAAAAACAGGTAAAAGAAAGGAATGGTTTAGCTACAGGGGGCTAATCTTTGTGGTGAGGGAGGGAGAGTCAGGGTTAAAGGAGATATAGCGATAATTATTAAAGAAGAATTTTGGGAAATTGTGAAAAGTGTGGGGAGTCGGAAAAGTATAATCTTGAAAGCGTGGAGTTTTTGACTTTTCATCTCATCAAATCTAATACTCTTACTAATTCTATACAATTTTTTTGGTCGTGGAAATGTTGCATCCCTCCCAGTAGTATTATCTCTTTTACTATTCTCAGCTCCCAAGTGTTTACATCCTCTTTTTAGCTCGAGAGGCTCAGCCTTTATTTGTCTAACTCTAATCCCCATATTAACAGCTAAGATTTTTTCTTTCATGTCTATTCCCCAAGTTTTTAATAATCTTTCTCATCTTTTTTCCAGCTACCTCTGAATTACACAATTTCAAATGTCGTGTATTTAAGAGTGAATGTAAATTTGAGAACCTTTGTGGGTATTGTTTGGATGTCATTATTCGTAGTTCATTCATAATTATTATTATCAGTTATCATAATTATATATTATTTATTTATATAAATTATTTAGAAGATAATAGATTTATATTTATTTAAAAATGTATTATATATATTTACCCCTATATATCCACATAAATATATAATACATTTATTTATAAATATAAATTTATTTAGTTCTATATTATTATATACCTAATTTATGTACTTCTGTGGTTGCTTTGGAATAATGTTATATATATATAAAGGAAAAACTTATGGTGCATTTCTTTCGCAGCTGTCAATAATATTATATAATTTATTAAAACTTTTTTTTAAAAATTTTGAGTTTTACTTAAATATATAAACTTATTTTATTAGTAATTATAATTTTTATTTAATTTATGACTTATATATTATTTTATGGACAATAATAATATAATATATAATATATATATATATTTATATATATAATAATAATATATGTTAATTATTTATATATATATATAATTATTAATTTATACACAACTTAGTTATTAAAATTAATGATTAATATTTTTATAATTTTATATATAAATAAAAATTATTTAATTATTTATACATTGCATCCTTTCAATTCCAATTTATTCCATAATTTATATATCATTTATATCAGTAACTATATATATTTTATAATACCATTGATGATAAATTTATATAATTATATTATTTTTATCTTAGTATATCTGTTTATCCGTATATATAAATATATTAACTTGCTATTTCTATATAGAAAATATTATTATTATAATGATCTTTCTACTACGGAGTAGTATTTACACCATATTATATATATATATAATACTTTATATATTGTTATAAAAAAGAAAGGAATAGAGTAACAATTATTATAAACAATTAAGAAATATATATATATATAGTAGTAGTAGTAAAAATTACAAATATATAAAAGTTAAAAAGTTTGTGATAAAGCCTTTATATTACTAAAAAGAATTTTGATTTTCATTCGTTTTTTTTTAATCGAAATAAAAATTAATTATAATAATATATTACTATATATATCAAATATAATAAAATATAGGAGGACACATACTACACTATTTCAGTGTATGTAGAAAGTGGGCAAATTAATGATTTCATTATATAAAAAATATAAATGAGTTATAATATAATATATAATATATCATATATTGAGTGGTATACTTATTCATATATGATTAATATATATAAATATATATATATTCACTCACACTATATTTATATGTAAATTATTAGATATAAATAACATAGATATTATATAATTATCAGTTTATAGATATAACATATATAATAATATACTTATATAGATATATATATATATATATATATATATATATACATATATATATTAATCTTTATTTTATTAAGGATTATTATATTTAATTATCAGAATATATATACTTCAATCGAATATATAGAAATAGTAGATTTTGGTTTGGCAATTTTAATATAACTATATTAACTTATTATATATACTATAACTATATTTGAAAATTTTATATTCACAAACCTATAAATAACCTAAATATTATTATATAATATACTATACTATATAATTAGCAAGTTATATACTTATATATATTATATATAAAGGTAATAAAATATTTATATTATTAGCGGCATAAAAACTCTTAACTAAATTATTTAAGCTTATAGTGACTATAACACACAACATATCAAATTAATAAGGAAGATTTTTATTACTTATTACCAATTATACTAGCCATATAGGGATTCGATCAATGAATCGAAATATATCTGATTCATGAAAACTTTATTAGTGTTTGGTAAGGTATAAATCAGGTATATAAGTAAATTTGTATTTGGTTAAATTTAAATATTCGATCTAGATCGCCTAATCGCCGCGTTATATTATCTACAAAAAAATATATAACCGTACCTTCAAGCCGTGTTTTTTTAAAAAGTACACTCTCACTAGGTTTTTAACTCACAATCTACACACTAATACTTATATGCTTAAATATTTAAATGAAGCTTATAAGATAAAGAAAAGAAGAAGTAAAAAATTATGAAGTAACAAAATATATGATAATAGCTACCAACATTTAAAATATATGAGATTAATATCCGCAGTGAACACGATTTTTATTACTATTAGAGAGAGTATCCTCATATATTAACACTGAGTATTAGAGTATTTATATATATACTTATAATAGACCTTGAGAATACACATATATAGTGAGAGAGCTCAGTTGCGTGTTTTTTCTTTCTTCGAACATTACACTATATATAGTCGTCATAGTAACACATCATTTATATATATTAATAATATATATATATACTAAATATTAATATTATATATATATAATATATATATATAATAATAAGTAGACTAATATATACATAACTTACTATATATACACGTCCCCACAAATAAAGAACCTCTTTATCCAGCGTATTTTTAAAAGCCACTATATATAATAATATATATATCATTATATAATGGTTTTCATCTGATATTAGTAACTATATATATATAACCATAATATATGTATTCAGTGGAGTTTTACTAATTTTCTTACGTTCTTTGGTGAAGTTTTGTTAATATATGAAAAAGTAAATTTACCAATCGAAAGAGAAAAACAAGTAAATTCAAGTATTTACACAGAATCATATCAGAGGTGGAGAGGGCCTCGAATAAATTTTTGGAGAATTCTTTTCAATTTTTAATTTTTATTTGATAATTTAATTATATGTGATTACATCATAAACAATATTTTTTACATATTGTAAACCTTATTAACTTTATTGGTCCTCCGCTAAACACACTCTGTTGCACAAGAGTTGGTATACATTCAATCCTATATTGGGATAATTATTGTTCTATTATGTTCTTATTGCGTATTTAATTACATTACATTAAACAGAGGTAGAGGAAGTCTAAGAAGAATATTTTGTCAACCAGATCCGTGTTAAAAACCGGTTCGGGATCGAACATATTTGCGGGAGTAAGACTAACTTATAAACATTAATTTTTTAAATTTGAAATTTGATTACTCTTAGAATTATGGTACGTTATCGCTACAATGTCTATGATTAACCGTCAGGTTAGGTTAGGTGTGGTCAGGTTATGTTATGGCCTGTTAGTTAGGTTTACTCCTAACAGGTTCAGGCCAATAAGGTAAATATGTTAAGTGGGGTTAATGACTGACCTCGTTTCTAAGACTATTAGGTCAATTTGGTTTGTGTAGAGATCAGAGGAATTAGTAGGGGCTACGATTAGTATTATATCGCATTAGATTAGAAAGTTCAAAATTTTGTTAAAAATACACACATTGAGTTTTATTTTCATCAGGTTCTGTGCCAATAATCAATCCAATATGCATTGGTGACCAAAACATGACGGGACCAGGAGAAGCTGGGTGTTTTATTTTAAATAATAAACTACAAAAACAAAAAGGAAAGGCCAACATGGAAACGACCTGACATTGTATTTCATACATATTAACCTGTGACGAGTCCAGCAGCGTCCGAGTAAAACAGCAGAGAGAAGAGGAAAAAATGCGCAAGGGTTCGTAAATAAAAAATAACCTAAAGGATGGCTAATAAGTATTAATTGTAAAACCTTGTTTTGACCTTAATTATATTTGCACTTAATTTTATTTAATTTATATGGCTATAGGAACAGTGGATATCAGCTTAGAGTATGTATGAACACTATATAATATAGACTATATATATACATAAACCCTACGCTTAGCTTAACCTATCACACCATCAGGAGTATTACGACGTATACCTAGGTAAGGTTACCATACTAAGCCCGTATATTCGTAAAGCCTATGTAGAGGTATAGTGAGAGTAAGAATGATAGAGTAATCTTACCTAGTGTCATTTTAATACATTTTGGTGACACATACTATTAGAAAATCACGGATCGATCGATTAACTTATTATTAGAGAGAACTTTCCAACTTCCAAATAAAACACTATCGCAGAGCTTAAAATAAAATTAGACGTAATTGCTATGAAATTTATCATACTATTTTGTAGAGAGAAGTGTGAGACTGAGAGGTTATAAAAAATGTCAACTGGCATTCTAAAAAGTTTTGATAGTTAGAAAGAACTAAACCGCGGCAGGACTGTTATTAACATGAGCCATATATTTTTATATTACACTCTCACAGCGATACTTCGGGTCCAAGATTTCGTATATTCAATCACATGCTGAGGGAAGAAGTAAATAACTCACAATCAATACTCCTGTGACTTATACCATTATTAAATATTATATCATATTTTGTTATAAAGCTTTAATAAGTAGAGTGAAACAAGAACAAGTTATTTGATATTTATTATAATTTATATCAATGGGAGAGGGTTTCACGTCTGACACACTCACTATATTATAATAATTATTTTTAAGCAAAACAGCTCTCACTATTAATGATTTTGAATATAATGGAGAATCATATATTAATATATTCTCGCTATAGATGTGCACTTTATATATCTATATCACACTAAGCATAGATATCTATAGCGAATGGATATAGTTTCACTTTAGAAAAGAAAATAAATTTTATGCCAAACTTTATTTTATATTTTACTCACACACACTATAGCTTATATAATTTTCTAATAAATATATTATAAATATATAAATTTAGTTATAGCAGTTTTATATTATATTATTAAGTAATTTTACAATATGGAATATAATACTACAAATCACTCACGCGGCTAAAATATATTATCAAAATAATATTTAAATACACTATCATAACTCATAATATCTAAATTCTTACTGAAGAACATCTGATGGAATGAAACTCTTTCAAACATTGTCCAGTTTGAAAATCTATAGGGGATCAATATAACAATCACAAAATATTAAACTTATCAATAAAGCTAACTTATTGAGGTTGAAAAAATCGGTATAAAAAGAGAGATTTTCCAATATTCTTTATTATTATAATATGATTATAATAATATTTACTTAGGTATAAAAAATATCATATTATATATATAGTACTCACTTATTTACAATAACTATCCACAGGAATTATTATATACTAGGTTTACTACTTTCTTGATTAGGAGTGAATGAAGACTTTTCCACATGCGTTTCCTTTACTGCAACTTTTAAATTGCCTTTTTTTAAAAACTTCACCGATTTCAATAATGTCATATAAATTGCATTTCTATAAATTAGTAATAATTCCATAATAGTATTCAGTAGGATATATATATATATATGAATACTCTCTCCGAATATTAGTTATGTCAAATATATTATATATATATATATACATTACTGCCTAATATTTATTTATTATAAACTTTTATTAGGGTATAAGATATTATGAGAGAGCCAGCTTTTCTTTGATCTTTTCCGTTTCTGTTTACGTGTATCTTATTCCGTCTAAAAAGTAGGCAGATTATCACTCACTATAACAACAAAACAATTTTGAATCATAACAACTAAGCTTACTTACACTGGGAGACAAGATATTTATATCACAATGTCAGGTGAATTTCCCGTCATTTTTTCCTTTGTGATACCTTTCGCTTAGACCTCTGAAAAAAAAATCATATCATTGAGCAGTTCAGCTAATCCATAATTTTCTCTACTTGAAAAATTTTGAAATAGTATCACCCTTTAATTATATTTAATAAAAAATATATAATAATAAATATATATAACCATATATATGCAAATATATACGTATATAATAAATAGATACCTATTCTATATTCTACTATTTTTGTACATATTCAAAATCTTTGACCAAAATTTTAAGAACAGATAATTTATAATACAATATACCGTAATATGTATTATAATATATTAATAATATATAATATATATAGATATATATATATATTTAGATTTATGGCGGAGGTTACATAAAGGAAGGAAAAACTATAGATCTTATCAGAGAAAAGTTATTTATGAACGAAAAGTTACTATATAATATATCTGAAATAGAATTAAATATTATAAAATGTATTTATTTTTATCTTTTTTAAATATTTTTATTTAATTGTTTTTTTTTTTTTATATATAATTAATTCCAGAGACGCATGCTTTGCCCGTGGTACTTTTTTAGATCGTGCAACATTTTTTAATGGTTGCGAGTTTATATTACTTTTTTATTTTTTTAGAACTAAGGGAATCACCCAAGGGATATCCGAACCGATGGCATAGAGTCGGGGTTCTACTTAGGACCTTAGTACCGGGGAACGACAGGGATAAGACTCTTTATCCCGTACCCTTACCGGGAGGAGTCCTCTAGATAACCTCACCGCTCCTTGGTATTTAGGGTGTGGCTGACGGGGGTTCCTATTCCGCCCCTCCCCTTACGGGGTATGGAAAAACGTCCCCCTATATAGTATATATATATTATTATATACCTCTGTTCCCCCGTCATAGGGCTCGCAGCCCCCTGAACATTCATTTGGACCGTGTAAAATAACTGTATAATTTTTAGAGAAGTGTTCAGCCGCGGAGCGTCTCCATAATCACTTCTCGGCCTCCACCCTCCGATCGTGGGGGGAAATTATGAATCACTACTACCTTTAACGCTATCCCCGAGGTCCGAAGAGAACCAAAGGCTCTACCCGACTTCCTTTGCCCCATCCAGAGTAGCTGTGTAAACAAATACCAAGAATTACCCATTATAAGTTATTCCAAGAAAAAATAAAAAATATATTAAAAATAACTCGCAACCATAACAAAATGTGCAAAATCTTAAAATCTAAAAGTACTAACGTACAAATGTCATACAGTCTTTTGTGGAAATATTTAAAATAATTTGAAAAAAGGAAAAATTGTTTACTAATTTTTTTTTTTTTTTGGTCTTATTTTTTGTACTTTTTCACAATAATTGTCGTTTCTCTTTGGCCTAATATATATTTAATACATACAGTACATAAAAAGTAAAAACTTTTCTAAATTGTAATAAAAAAACCGTGTACCTCAAAGAACTTATATAGCCTTTCTCTCTTCCTTTATGTGTCAGCCGCCACTTCACAGGCTAATATTATCTAGTATATATCATATTACTTTATGACCGCTGTAATATACTACTAATTAGTATTATTACAATTGGGAAATAACGGTTTTAAAATTACTTTATTTTAAATATTCTGCTAATAATATTTTTCATTAAGCTTACCAAAAAAGAGAGATATGGTGCTAGGATTATTAAATAATATATTTTAAGTACAACTATTAATATTATTTCTTTATCTCAAAATGTTACCTACGTATTACTGTATCTATAAATTTATCTTCTACAATAAATTAGTAGTTAAAAAGAACCAATAGGAAGCTATTACCTTATTACCGATAAATATAATAATAATAATCTTCTACTAGAATATACTATAATTATTCATGTTCAGTATCTATGAGTCCCAACCATTACTCGTTAACTCTAGGACAGGGTAAGGTGCGATACATGCCCTGGAGAAATAAAAAAGTAGTAGAAGAATAGGAGCGCAAAGTCACGAAAGAAAGCACCAAGTAGTCTCTAACTGCCCCCTTTATGCTTTTAGTATGTATCGTCCGAGTCGAGCATGTCAGAAAAAGAGATGGCGAGCACCACTGGATTCTTCACTGGACGCGACGGCACCACCTCCATAGGTATCATCGTCATATATTATATATAATAATTAAATAGTGTTCTTTTCCGCGAAAAAGTTTATATGTAAGTATTAGAATACATATATATATTAGTTTAGTAATTCAACTATATAAACGGAAACTAACACTATCCTTATGATATATACTGATAAATAATAATAATATATTTAAATTTAATCGTATATATATATCATATGTTTTTTTATTTATTATTTATTCATTTATTTATTTATTTATTTATTGAATTTATTTATTTATTTTTTTAAGTATTATTGTTTATTTATTTTATTTAATTATTTATATTTACTTAATTATCTAAATAATTTTTTTTTATTTAATATAAATTAAGTTACATTATTTTTATTATTTACAAATATTCGTATAATTGGATAGCAATTTAAACGGTGAGAATCTTGTATACTATTACATATCAACTACTTACTAAACCCATATCGATATATATATTATAGAGTCCCTACTCTCAAATAATTAGGTTGGTTACCATTAGGTGTAGTATATAACTATCACATTTATATATAATACTATATATACTAGAGTTTCTATAATTCTTAAACTAAATTAGTTAAAAATTGCTTAAGTTAATATATCATACTATATATATATATCATACTATATATGAAGTATTTGTATTATTTTTATAATGAGATATTTATATATATATATACTATATAACTATATATCTTTGGATATTTTAGTTATTATGTTAGTAATAACATATTATTTTATTTATATAGTATAATATAAACTTAATCATAAGCTGATTTAAAACGGTGCGGACCAAATTAAACACTCACAAAAATATATAATATATATATATATAGCCTTTGCATAATACTCGACATTATATATTATATACTGTCATATCATATATCTATATATATTATTCCTCGTTATTTTAGACCTTTCGTTATATTCTTAGTTATAATATATATAATATCTATACATATATATATATAAATTTTTTTCAAAAGTACACAACTTACAATAAAACTATTAATATATAATTATAATCTAATATATATTATATATATATATATATATAATATAAATTATATTTAACTATAATTATAATATTAATATAATAACTAATATAT
This sequence comes from Trachelipus rathkii, assembly GCA_015478945.1. NCBI lineage: Eukaryota > Metazoa > Arthropoda > Malacostraca > Isopoda > Trachelipodidae > Trachelipus > Trachelipus rathkii. The sequence continues at coordinate 53,323 of JABUQX010075805.1, forward strand.
GGTGCGCCGACCTTTCTCAAAGTAAAATAACAAAACGTAAAAATTAAAGTTAATTTTTAAGATACTGATATCCCTAAAGCTACATGGAGATTTACTATTTTAATATTACAGTCTCGAATATGTAAAATTTTGGAAGTTATTAAAAACTTTCACCTCAGCCCTGGGAAATATATTTTGGATAGTCAGTACATACTGGACGTTTAGTTAAAGCAGATAAACATGAAGTAGGTAATTTTTAATTTATATAATATTATATATTATTTTATATTTATATCTCTATATATTATATTATTATTATATATATTATATAGATAATATTATATATAATATATATATTATTAATATATTATATATATATAATATATATATTTAATAATATATATCTATATACATCTTATTATATATATATTTCTATATATACATATTTATTACTATATCACTTATATATATATATATATAATATATATATATATTTCGGGAATATTTCTGATCTCTCTCTTATCTGCTTTCTCCCTCATTCTGAATAACCTCTTCGGGTTTATTTCAGACCTCTTTCTTTTATCTGTTTCCTCCCACATTCTGAACTCCCATTTTTCAGTTTTATTTCTCTCTTCTCTGCTTCCTCCCTCATTATGAATCCGTTTTTCGGGTTTATTTCTGACCTCTTTCACTTACCTGTTTCCTCCCTCACTCTGAATCCTCTCTTCGGTTTTATTTCTGACCTCTTTCTTTTTTCTGCTTTCTCCCTCACTCTGAATCCTCTTCCTCTCTTCGGGTTTATTTCTGACCTCTTTCTCTTCTCTGCTTCCTCCCTCATTCTGAATATTCCGTTTGGGTTTATTGTGACCTCTTTTTCTTCTCTGCTTCCTCCCTCATTCTGAATTACCTATTCGGGTTTATTTCAGACCTCTTTCTCCTCTCTGTTTCCTCCCACATTCTGAACTTCCTTTTTTCAGTTTTATTTTTCTTTTCTCTGCTTCCTCCCTCATTCTGAATTATCTCTTCGGGTTTATTTCTGACCTCTTTCTCTTCTCTGCTTCATTCCTCACTCTGAATCCTCTTTCGGGTTTATTTCTGACCTCTTTCTCTTATCCGATTCCTCCCACATTCTGAATTCTCTTTTTCCAAGTTTAAATCTGACCTCTTTCTCTTCACTGCTTCCTCCCTCTTTCTGAATTCTTTTATCGGGTTTATTTCTGACCTCTTTCTCTTCTCTGCTTTCTCCCTCACTCTGAGTCCTCTCCGGGTTTATTTCTGACTTTTTTCTTTTTTCTGCTTAGTCCCTCATTCTGAATCCTCACTTCGGGTTTATTTCTGACCTCTTTCTCTTCTCTTCTGTTTCCTCCCTCACTCTGAATTCTCTCTTCGGGTTTATTTCTGACGTATTTCTCTTCTCTGCTTAATCCCTCATTTTGAATCTTCTCTTCGGGTTTATTTCTTACCTCTTTCTCTTCTCTGCTTCCTTCCTCATTCTGAATCCTCTTTTCGGGTTTATTTCTGACCACTCTCTTCTCTGTTTTCTCCCTCACTCTGAATTCTCTCTTCGGGTTTATTTCAGACTTATTTCTCTTCTCTGTTTCATCCCTCACTCTGAGTCCTCTCTTCGGGTTTATTTCTGACCTCTTTCTCTTCTCTGCTTCCTCCCTCATTCTAAATCCTATCCGGGGGTTTTCTGACCTCTTTCTCTTTTCTGCTTCCTCCCTCATTCTGAATTATCTCTTCGGGATTATTTCTGACCTCTTTCTCTTATCCGATTCCTCTCACATTCTGAATTCCAATTTTTCAAGTTTATATCTGACCTCTTTCTCTTCACTGCTTCCTCCCTCATTCTGAATCCTTTTTTTTAGCTTATTTCTGACCTCTTTCTCTTCTCGGCTTCCTCCCTCATTCTGAATTCTCTCTTCGGGTTTATTTCTGACCTCTTTCTCTTCTCTGCTTCCTCCCTTATTTTTAATTATTTCTTCGGGTTTATTTCTGACCTCTCTCTCTCTTCTCTGCTTTCTCCCTCATTCTGAATTATCTCTTCGTGTTTACTTCTGACCTCTTTCTCTTCACTGATTCCTCTCATATTCTGAACCCCTTTTTTCAGGTTTATTTCTTACCTCTTTCTCTTTACTGATTCCTCTCTCATTCTGAATCCTCTTTTCGAGTTTATTCCTGACCTTTTTCTCTATTCTGATTCCTTTCTTCGGGCTTTATTCTGATCTCTTTCTCATCTCCGCTTCCTTTGTTTATTTTTGAATTCTTTCTCTTCTCTGTTTCTTGCCTTGCTCTCTTTATATTCTCTGTTTCCTCCCTCCGAGTAAAAAACTTTCATGACATCATCTTTTTTTGCTAGAATCAAGTCCTACTATATATCTTTTCTCAGGAATCCTTCAAAGAACTTTATAACTTAATATATTTCCCTTCCTTTCTCCTCTACTCGACACCCTTCTTATAAACACTTTCGAATTATCTGTTTCTCTCTTTATTCTTAATTTCCTCAGAAAAGAAATTTTACTTTATTTGTAAACAATTTTATATATAGTATAGATGTATATATATTATATGGTATATATATGAAGATAAGTATATATATATATATACTATAATATATAGTAATATATATATTTAAGTTATATATATATATTATATATATTATTATATATATATTAAATATATATATTCTATCTTTGAGTTCAGTTACTTTTATGCAGTCTGTAAACTTACCCTGCCTTGTCACTTCTCAACTATATCACGCTTCAATACAGTCTTTATATCTTATAAACGATAAACATTTTCTAATCACAGATATGTCCCTCAGTTACAGTGTTGAATATTAATTTTATTTATTTTACTTGTGGCAACTCTTAGAGCTGATGCCTAAACGACTAGTGCATACGTATGTGGATATCCATTGGAATAAATAAAAAAATCACAAAAAATAAATATGAAATATCATTTATGTGTAAATGTCTGAGGAGAAAGTCATTTAAACTTAAAGTGAAGAGAGAGAGATTGTGATGGTCGGATGATGGGAAAAGAAACATAAGGTAGAACGAGAGGAGATTAGAGGAGAGATAGAATGGGTCTCGAACGGGAGAAGAGAGAGAGGAGAGTGAGAGAGAGAGTAGGAAGACGAGAGAGAGAGAGAGAAGAAGAGATGAGAGATGATGAGAATAAAAAAGTCTTATCGTTCTTAATCCTTTTAACCAGTATAGTATTATTTATTAATATAGTTTTATGATATTATAGTATATATATATATATATATATATATAATATAGTATATTAATATAGTGTATATATATATATATTATAGTATGGGCGTATGCAAATATAACATTTAGGGTAAAAAAAATTGTAATTCTAAAAAGAGACCGTCTAAAAGCATATAAAACGGATTAATTTTCCAAAATTTGGACTAAAAGATGAGAGAGGAAGAGAGATGAGTGTGGAATGGAGAAAAGAGAGAGAGGGAAACGAGACGGATGCAAGAAGTGTGAGAGAGAGAGAAGTGACGAGAGAGACTGTGAGAGAGAGAGGAGGGAAATTCGTGAGAGAGATCTGAGAGGAGGAATGCGAAGACGCAGAGATGAGAGAGGACGAGATTATTCGCGATAAACGATAAGATGAGAATAAGAAATTCATCTTTAAAATTCATTTAGTTTTTTTTTTTTTTGGGAACTGAATTCGAAGCATTTTTAGCTTCGATTTCAACAATGAATTAAAATCATTCCAAAAAAGAAGAATGATGATGATGACGATCGGAAGAACACACCCAAATGCGCACACATATCAGGGAAAGAATCTTTGCTTTCACACACAACAACAACATGTACACACAATCTGACACGAACAAGACAACGAGTACGTTGGAATAAAACAAGAAATATAAACACAAAATTTTTATTTGACTTTGAAATAATAATATTCACCGCTTTAATAAGCAAAGTTCTACAAACATCTCAAATTAATTAATTAACCATAAAGTATTTTTATTTCTTTTACTTTTTTTTAATACATGAAGTACATACAATATCAGTCTATATCTTATTTACAGGTATATAGATAGATATATTTAATAAATGTTTCTTTGTGTTAAAGTAGTGGGTTCCAACCTGGGTGTCGCATTGAGTTGGGGTTTTCGACCATTGCGTAACTTGGTCGTCTGTGTTGGTGTGGGGTTTCATTTGGGTTAGGGGCCTTCCCGTTCCTGCGAGTGAAATTTACCCTAGTGGTGCGTTATTTTTGACGAGCAGTATATATATATATATATATATATATATATATTATATATATATATATATAATATATTATATACTACTATATATATATATATATAAATATATATTATATAGTTAATATATAATATATGATAACCGTATATATATATATGTACCGTATATATATATACCGGCTATATATATAGTTAATCACCGTATATAGTAGGTATATATAGATATAGTATATTATAATATATAATATATATAGTTATATATATATTATATATATATTTATATATATTATAATAATATATAAGTATATATAGTATATATATTAAAATTATAGGTCTTATATATATATTATACTATATATAATATAGTATAGTATTTTAATATTGTTTTTATATTATATTATATTATTATATATATTATATATATATATAGAAGATCATTTTCATGCATAATGATTTCCTTATTAGTATATTCATGCATAATGATTTTCATTATTATTATTCTTATTGATTTTTGTTTTCTTTAGATATAAGTTATTTCATATGCCTCATGCATAAGCAAAATGTTTTAGATTAAGTTTTGGGTTAATCGCCCCTGATTATTTATCTTTCATATATTTACTCTGTGGGCAAAGAGATCAGATGTTATTAATTCTGTCAATTATTTATAAAATTAACATCTGAAACACTGACTGAGTCGATCCCCATTGTAGTACAGTTGAATGGAGGATATCGACCAAGAGAAGTGTTCAAAGTCCAGGTGCGTATGTTGAAACATTGTGAACATCCCATATAATTCCTATTCATGGTTCGATAGTAATCCTGGATTACATTTACAGTTAATTGGACTTATCAAACTAAAAAGATGCCATAATTCAAGCTCCTTGTTGATGCTCCAAGAGAGAGCAGGGTAAGTTATCACTTACTTTACCTAGATCATCTTTAATGAACGGAGACTATCCTTTGTCTTAATTACTTTATTTTGGGGTTCTTATTTTGGATAGTTCTGATTCTAATTTTGTATTGTGGAGATTCTAATTTTGGATTGTGGACCTTCTAATTTTAGATCGTTCTGATTCTAATTTTGGATTGTGGAACTTCTGATTTTGCATTTTGGATCCTGGAACTTTAGTGGTTCTGACTTCGTAGTGGCTTCGTTTGGAACAACTCCCATATACAAAGAAGTTCTTGTAAGCTCATTCCTGGTTGGAAACTTAACTTTGGAACTACTGAAAGGTGGAGAAACTTATATTTATATCAGCGGCGACTCTAGTAACTTTTTACTACTCTCTCTCTCTCTCTCTTTCTCTCTCTCTCTCCTCATTATATAATATATATATAAAGATATATATATATATATATTATATAATATATTATTATATATAAATATATTATATATATATACTATATATAATTATGATAGATATAATATATAATATTATGATTGATTTTAACCATCCGCATCCGCATCCGACATTATAAAGATCGCATCCGCGCTTTGCCCTGCTGATGTGGCGCGGATGTTTTGCGAGATTTCAAAGATTATATAATAAAAAAACTTAAGATTAAATTGAAATGAAAATGAGTTGAAGGCAAGTTCAAAAACGGATAATCCATATTTAATGTTATCAAAGAATTACAATTACTGTAATAGTACACTTCACTATGATGGAAAGATGGTATTGCTCAAAGAACCACTTGCTTCGTACGCCAGTTCATATCCAATGTAACATTCTTACTTTAATTGGAAAATCGACTCGTATCCACACTCATTAAAGCTATAAACCATTGAAGAAAACTACCAAAAATCCGGCGCCTTTACCGGCTTCGCTCCGATTGAATACCATAATCTCAACCGCTAAGAAAGCATTGACCATTTCAAATGAAAATGATACGGTTTTAAAAAATTGAAATATGCAAATAAACTAGACTTAAGAAAAACACTTGGTTCTTGGAAAATAATGACCATCAATTATTGCAAAAATAACTAGATCCCCGTATATAAAAGCAAGATTTTCTACACAATATTAGAACAAGTTAATCGTCACTTTGGTTGCAGTTGAAAAATTCAATCAGAACATAATTCGCCATCCATTAAAAAGAAAAAACGAAATCGACAAACCAACACTCTACAAGTAAATTCCAATAACGATAAAAATTTCTACAGCCATTAGTGATGAAGAAACACACGCACTTCCAAAAGAGATTAGTGCAAATGATTGAAACTACCACCAAGAAAAACGACACGATACAAATGCATGATCCGTCAGTTGTGAATTAAGCAAAATTTACCACGCAGAGTAAACTTGCAAGGAAATACTGACCTTCCTCCACTATGTTCCAAGGAAGATATTACAATGTGCAATAAATGAAAATAGAAACATACTCTCAAGAAAAGGCAGAAAAAATTAGTTTTCCAAGCAAACCTTTCGATATTGAATCAAATACAGTGGCAAAATATAAAATCCATTTAAAATTTCATTAAGGGCGGAGGTGGAGAAAGAGGTGGGATTGAATTGGCGTCCCTCCCGACACTGGAACGCAATTATATTAATAATTATGCTAAAAACTCTCTCTCTCTCTCTCTCTCTCTCTCTCCTCTCTCTCTCTCTCTCCTCTCTCTCTCTCTCTCTCTCTCTCCTCTCTCTCCTCTTCCCCTCCTCCTTATATATATTATAGATAATATAATATAATTATATATATATAAAATAATATATAATATATATAAAATAGTAAATATAATAATATATATATAATCAACATCCGCATCCGCATCACGGATGTTAAAATCAAACATCGCATCCGCATCCGCAAAAAAATAAACATCCCTTGATTTCACTTGTTTATTTTTATCTAAATATGTAATACATATAAGATATAATTAATATATATAATATATATATATATATAATAATAATATATATATATATATATAATTCTACTGTATATAATATATATATATATATATTATATTTATATATATATATATAATAAAATATAATAGAATATAAGATAAAATTATAATATTAAATATATATACATAATATATAAATAATATATATCTGAGTCAGCATATATGCTTCAAGTGCATGATTTTCAAAATATGCTACAGAAAACGAACAATTCTCGAATGCTGTCATACTGGTCCAGAAAATGTAAAAAAAAAAAAAAAAAAAAAAAAAAAAAAAAAAAAAAAAATCTCAAAGAACCAAGCTAGATGAAAAGACTTCCCTTGATCCTTGTTTATTTTTATATAATATGTAAACATTCATGAAAAAATAAAAAAAAATTGTTAAAATTATTAAATATGCAAACAATCATATGAAGAACAAAGACTTTACTAGAGTTGATTTTTTTTTTACTAAGAAGACGATGTCTAAAAACTACAAACATTTCTCCCCTCCGGAACACGTAGAATCCCCCCTCCGGAGAGTCTCCAAAACCCCCGCTCTTTGGGGGGGTCCGGGGTTCCCGCCCCTCCCTACGGGGTATGGAAAACACCCCCCCTATGTTCCCCGTCGGCCCCTAGTGCCTATAAAGCAAAATGTTTATGTTTTACATTTTCTAGTAATTTACCAGATTCCAAATTGTATTCCGCGCTAGCCTATTTAGTTTTAATAATAATATATAATATAATAATATAATATATTATATAATACTATATTGAATATAATACGATATTTTTTTTTTTTTTTGATACATTTTCCGCACCTAAAATTGACCAGCATTCCAGCAATGTATCCCCTTTTACTGTAGCATTAATAGTTTAAGATACATATGACGCAATCCAAACTTCATAATATATAATATATAATAATATATATAGATAATATAATACAATAATATAATTAAAATATATATATAAATAAAATATATAATATATAGATATAATTAACATACTATATATATCAGCTTGCAAGTATATTTTCAAGACAACTACAAGTACAATTACTCTAGGAATTGTTCACAGACAACAATCAGTACTCTAGATCGTCAAGACAATACCAATTCAGTACAAGTACAGACAAGTACTTATGAAACTTCAAATATATATGATATATAATAATTTACCAAAGGATTGTATATACAAAATAAATATAATATAGATAGATATAAATTATCAGCATCATCATCTTCCATCTTCTTCACATCCACCTTCTCTCTCCCCAAGACTGGGAGGAGGTGCATAACATGCACAGAAACCCAGAAAAAGTAAAGAATATGAAGCAACATAAAGAAAGCAGCTTACTGCTCCCTTAGTACCAATTATGAAATCGTCTAGGCATAAAACCACCCAGAGCTTCACGGGACAGCGAACCTCCACTATACATCTCGTCACAATTGGGTTCATAAACTTGCCAGGGGCTACACCATACCCCTCACAAACCCGCCATCCTCCTTTATGCACCTTTCTTCTCGCCTCTCCAAACTCACATTTCTCTCTCCCAGGCATTCCTTTTCTGACCAATCCACTTGTTCTCGGTTCTCCCTCGTCTTCCACACTCACCACTATAGAACGGCTTAACCAACCAGACTATCATCTATCCTTTTCACATGACAAACCATCTCAACGTACTTCATTTATCTGTCATTTACTGTAGTCGCCAGACAAAAGCACAGGAAGACAGCATCGCCATTTCACTCATTCATTTCACACCAACAACCATATTGATGTCCTCTAACACATGTACTTTAATCTAACCTCTTATCCAGACCATAGTCCCACTACTTATACAATAACACGGTAACAACATACCCTCAGTAAGACCATAGCGCACTCAAGACTTAGTCCCTTTACACCACCAACGATTTAACCAGCCACCTTAGTGCATTCACAACTTTCCTACACACTCTGCATCAATCCCTTGCCTTTCATCAACATATATCCTAAATTTAAATTCAGACACCTTTCCAGTTCACCATCTAACAATAACTTCACACCGATGACTGTCCTCACCCACAACCACACCCTTACTCTATCTCGTACTTCATACTACTTACGTACAACACCCTACAGAAATCTCCTCTACCATCCTCTCAAAATCTCTTCAGATTCCCACACAAAAGCAAATCATCCTCATATTATAGGTAGACACACCCTCCCTTCATCTCCATCATTCTAACCATCCCTGTCACCCTACCTCTAGTTCTTTCATAACTCATCCAATACAGATTGGGACCCAAGAACAGACACATCCCGCTCTCTCCCTATTAATATAAACCACACGTCACCTATTCTTCACACGCTTCACATCGTCATACATACTTTATCCATCAACTTCCACCAAACTGGATAAGGTTTTTCCATAAGCTTCCCTATAATCCTATTTACGCCTGTTGCAAACCCAAATCCTAAATACAATTATTCTTCTCCCATTATTATCCAAGAGTTGTCAATGTACAGCATGATCCACACACCTCTACACCAAACGCACCTACTTCCACAAATCAGCCTCAGTCATTCACCAAAATACCAGCATAATCTATCCTACAACAATATTATCCTATAATACTTACAGATACCTTATCCCCCCTACCCTATATAAGGGTACTAATATTTTTCTCCTCAATTCCTCGGAACTATACCTCCATAAACGCTTTGTTATACAATCCAATCAATCCAATTAAAAATTATGCCATTAAAAAAAATAAATATAATATATAAATATATATATAATATATATAAATTATAGTATATAATAATATTATATATAAATAATATATATATCTACATAATATATATGTTTGGGAAATCTGAAGAGAGTTTGAAGGATGGATAAGAATTTGAAGAGGGTAAAGAGGGTTGAAAGTAAAACGCAGAAGAGTAAGTTCTGGTTTGAATGGACAGTCCTCGGAGTAAGTTAGCAGATGTGAGCAGCTGAACAAAGTGACTGAGTTAAATTAAGATAAATTGTGAGGAAAAGGAAGAATGACCGAGTGTAAGAAATTGGAAGCAGAAGGCAGTGCAATTAAACCTTGGAGTAAAAACAGTCTTGAGTCGCTAGATCTTTACGTTAGGTATGACCTGTGTTAATTATTAGTAGTAGACTATGTCTGAATAAGAGGGTATAGTTAGGTGTGAGAAAAATGATTAAAATAAGGAATGAATGTATGAGATGTGTAGTGTAAAAAAAGGGATAATGAGAGAATAAAGAAAGAAAGAAGGTTTGGTCATGTGAAAGAATGGATGAATCGGTTGTAAGCGAGATATATGTGAGTGTGCTGGTATCGGCCTGCTGGGGAGACCGAAAAAAAAGGATGATCACAAGAAATTCAGAGGATGAAGTGAGTTGCAGGGCGAAAAAAGGTGCAAAAGAGGAATGCAGTGTTTTAGTGGAGGGTTATTGGACACACCTAAGCCAAGTATGAACCCCACATTGGCGAGATCTATTGAGCCACGCGTCCCGAAGCTCTAGTGATTTTCGACTGCAGCTACTAATAGGTCATAAAGGAGGTAAGATGGCCTTCTTTCGACTTTGCATTTCTACTACTTTCGTTTCCGGCAGTTACCCACCTTACCACATCTATGTCAGGCCCGGTCCATCTAATGCATATGATGATGATGATGATATAATATATAATAATATATAATATATAATATAATATTATAATATATATATATAAATATATAATATAATTATAATAAATTAAAATTATAAGCATACTTTATATCAAAATCACACACATAGGAGACGAATACAATAATAAATAATAATGTCAATCCGTACTAAATAAAGGAAATAAAAAAAGCAAGTAAAAATGCCAAAATACTTGCAATTACAGCGCACATACCAAGTACACAAGACAAGTACAAGACAAGTACAAGACAAGTACAAGTACACTGTTTTAGAAACTGAAGCACAAGTACAAGTACTCAAAAATTGTACTTAAGTACAAGTACAAATACTTTACTTGAACCAAACCGATATTATATATATATATAAATATATATAGATATATATTATGTGAATATAATATAAATATATATAATATATAGAATATATAAATATTATAATTATAATATACAGATATATATAAAACTGGTTCCCTCAGAATTAAAACCATTTCGATATTCAATCTTCCTATGTAACTTCACGTTAACTTTAAAGATATTCAATTACCATTCTTGTATTGTTAAAGTTTACTAATATTTTAATTATTTTATGTGTTTTATTAAAAATATTTTGCTATAAAAATTTATTATGTATAGTATTAACAATAATTATAAACAGAATATAAAAAAAAATTATACAAAAATTCAACAATACCAATCGCCTTCCTTGGCACGATGGTCCTAGTTTTATTGTGTTTAAAACATTATGTGATACGGGATTTTCCCTTTCGTTCAATTTGTATCTGTAATTTATTATGTCTTAATCATTTATGTGACCAACTTTCGCTAAAAAATATGAAAATATTATCGAAACATTCTGAAATTTGCAAAATTAGATCGTTTCTATAA
>JABUQX010075805.1:72500-76061 GCA_015478945.1 Trachelipus rathkii
ACGAATCTACGTACTGAATCGACTAAAACCCGAAAATGACATAGCAATACGGAAGGAAAAAGTGTATCAAAAATTGGAATACTGTCTATCCTTTGAAAATTGATATTCACTCTGGAAGCGGAACCAATGGTTTGATTGTTACGGTATTTTGTGTGCATTGAACATTTCTAAGCAAAAATCGTAAGTTATTTTATTAACAGTGTTTTACTCATTTGGTACAAACAATTTATTTGAATAGTTTCAAAGTGCGACTAATGGGTAAAAGTTAAGCTGCAGAGTAGTTTGTAAACCTTAAAGTGTTGTTTTTATATATACGATTGCACAAAGACAGGTTGATTATTCAATGTGCAGTATAAATAATAACTAGTCGATATTCCTTTGATATTCCTCTTGCGTAACTCGATTTATTTTTGGTGAAACTTTTATATGAACATTTTAGTATTAAGATTTTGGCTGGTTTATTGTATTGAATATATATCCTTGTAAGAGACATTTTCTTGAATAATTAGGTGTAATGTGTATACAGTATTTATATATATGCGAAAAGTTAAATTTATTGAGTATTATTGATATTTGATTTAATATATATGTGGGGTTTTCAAATAGCAGGAGCATTGCTTTATTGGGTATTATTTTCTTTATTGTTATTAAAAATATAGTTATTTACTTTGTTTATAATTTTGATCCTTCTCCATTGTCAGGTCTTGCTTTTAAATTGATAAAAGGGTACGAAAAAACATAGTAAACACTCAAGTTCGTTTACACAATATATATATAATATATATTCAATATATATATATAAAGATATATATTATATAAATATATATATATAATATATATATATATATATATATATATATATATATATATATATATATATATATATATATATATATATATATATATATATATATATATATATATATATTTATATATATGTAAAAATTATATATATTATATATATATATATATATATATATATATATATATATATTATGATATATATATATATATATATATATATCATATATATATAGTATATATAGATATATATATATATATATATATATATATATAATATATATATAATATATATATATATATATTGATATTTACCGATAATATATATATATATATATATATATATAATATTTATATATATATTATAAGATAAATTCATTAGTGCTTAAATTTATTCCCAATTTTTAGCAAATTAAGCGTAATAAATGCGTGAAGCTCGAAGCGACCGAAATTTGAGATTAAAGTTGACGTCGAGGCTGAGGCGGCCTAAAGCTAAGGAATTTCGTTGGCTGGTCTGAATTTTGCTTGGAATGAGAGAATTTTAAAATTATGTATACATATAAATAAATAGACTTCTGAGCATTATTTAATTTGAAACTTTTTCCCCCCAATTTTAGAATAATATTTATATGGTCTGTTATTTTTATATATTTAGTCCGAGATAAATGACTGCATATGGAATAATTTAAATTTTAATTAAGCATTTCCGAAGCAATTTGTTAAATATTTATATTTTATTGATGGAGATAATGCTGCAATTTTAGGTAACATTTTAACATCATAATTAATCATCTCGTTTTCTTAGTACATAAATATAAAACGGGTAACTGAAACATAGAAATAATATATTTCTAAAGGAGTTTGAGTATGTTTTTCCTTATAGAAAAGCTCAAAGAAAGTAAACTGTCTCTATGAGAGAAAATAATTCTCTATCTGGTGAAATTTAATTTAAAATGACACACAATTAAAACCATTCTTTTTATTTTACTTTTCTTGTGCTCTCTTAAACAAACTCATCGAACGTTAGAATTTTTAAGTTTTTGTAACCTTATAGCTGAAACCTTTGACCTTATCAAAAGATTCAAGGTTCCTTTTCTAAACAAGTGATTTGTTTTAGATGGCACGATTTCATCTGTATAAATTCCGATCAGTCATTCATTTTTCAACAATTTCTAAATCCGTTCCTTAACGTATCATTATTGACATATAATGTATTCAACTATCACATCTATCGTACTTCTGCGGCCGATGCCTTCATCTTTTATTATATTTTTCGTATCGTAAAGAATTGAACGAAAAATCGAGTTTTTGGAACAGCTAGGAGAGGTGACCTCTCATATTTCTGGTATTTGAAAACAAACATTAATGATATTAGATGTTCCGATGCAAAACTACTTCAATCTAGGGCTGCGGAAATAACATTTATTTTGTTCGCTCCAACTTGGGCTCCGGCTCCGGCTCCGGCTCCGGCTCCGGTTCCAATTTAAGTGCTATATGTCATAACATGTCGTCCTTTAATTTCGTTTTCCTTGAGTTTTCCCTAACTCTGGTGGAATTCAGTACGATTCTTGCTTTTTACCCACCACAGGAGACATCTAATATATATATATTATATAATATATATATATATATGATATATATATTATATATATATATATATATATATATATATATATATATTATATTATTATTAATATATATTTATATATATATACTATATATATATATATATATTATATATATATATATATATATAGAAGCCCTGATAGAGCAAGGGAAGAGAGAGGAATATGTGGAGAAAATAAAGGAAAAGTTGGGGAATGTGGAAGAAATAAACATGAATCTGCAGGAAATCATTAGTGAAATCGCGGAAGAAACGCTGGAAGTGAGGTGGAATGGAAGAACGAGGAAGAAGGACACTATGTAGTGGAATGAAGATGTGAAGAGAGCAGTGGGTGAAAAGAACAAGAAAATGAGAAGGTAGCTAAGAGGAAGAACAGAACAGAGAAGAGCTGAATATGTGATAGCAAGAAAAAGAGCAGAGATGATTGGATTGGATGACAGAAGAATTGGGAGAGGATGCAGAGGGATGAAAGAAAAAATTTTCAAGCTAGCAAAAACGTCTAAAAAATCAAAGAAGCTTTGTAGTATCAAAAATAAGGAGGGAGAGGCACTTACAGCACAGGAAGAGGTAAAAGAGAGATGGACTGAATATTTTGAAGAACTCCTAAATATAGAAGAAGGGAGGAATGTGGAAGAGTAGATAGAGGGGGTGAATCCGATAACGATGGAAGAATATGAGGAGGCTTTGTCAAAAATGAACAAAACGAAAAGCTCGGGCACAAGAATTGGAATTGCGAAAGAATTGATATAATGGAAGGAGAGAGAAGAATTGAAGAAGGAATTAGTGGAACTTTCTTAATAAATGTTGGATGGAGGTGTAGTTCCAAACGGTAGATGGCGGAAATAGTTGTTTTGCCCATTTATATACAGGAGAGTATGAAAACTATACGGGAACAGCTTTATTAGATCATATAGTGAAAGTGTACGAAAGGATTTTAGAAAGAAGATTAATAGTAGAGACACAGCTGGGAGAGAAACAATATAGGTACAGAAAGGGCAGGAGTGCTTCGAACCTCTTGTTTGCTTTAAGAATAGTGTTGGAGAAGAGTTAGGAGTTAATGAAACAGGCATATATAGCCTTCTTGGACTTAAGAAAGGCATTTTGACTACGGTATCCAGAGCGCCAGGACTTTGTGG
>JABUQX010075806.1:0-2500 GCA_015478945.1 Trachelipus rathkii
AATAAATTATAAATACATTAATTAAATAATCATATATATATAATAAATCATGTAATATAAATATTCTATTTATACTAAATATATGAATCATATATATATATATATATTATATATATATGATTCGACGGGGGCAGAGAGGGGGCACTTGCCCCCCCCTTAATACTTGGTTGAATTAAACAAAAAAGACACTTATATGTTGCCAGACGAGCGTTGTTTGTAAAGGGATTATTAGTTGAAAAACTGAAAAGATACATCAATCGATTAGATCAGAAGCGTAATTACTAATTAAATTAACGTTTCTTTATAAGACATACATTTTTCTAATAGTTTTTATTTTAATGTGTTTTTCTTTTTCATATTGCTTGAGATTCAACTAGCTGGGTGTCTTTTTATATACAGTTAGCTTTCTTCCGCATAGAACTCTCAGTATGCAAAGCAATCTGGCGGCTGCCAAGGACTCTATTTATATATAATATATATATATATATATATATATATATATATATATATATATTATATATATATCTAGATATTCTATACAAATATCTATGCATCGTAAAATATATATATATTATAGTTTATATATATAATAATAATTATATATCAAGATTGGCGGACGCCAAGCCATTTTACTTACTCGCTGCATCTCTCTCTCTCTCGTCTCCTCTCTACTCTCTATTAAATATAATGATTATTAATATATATATATATTATATATAATATAATATATATATATCATATATATATATAGATATCACTATATATATATATATATATATTACTACTTTACTTTATATATATATATATATATAATATATATATATGATATTTATATAATATATAATATATATATATATACTATATATATATATATTATATATATATATATATATATATAATATATATATAATTAAATACTTGAGTTTGTCCATTAAATTATGTTTTCTTTGGGGGAACCGATTTTTTAGTGTTATTCTATGACATAATTTAATTTTAATATATTTCAAGCTATTTATTTTTTTCTTTATAATTCTAAAGTAGTTTTATTAATATTTTTTATTTATTTCATTTTAATTGAAATATTTAGTTTTAAATTATTTTTTATTAATGTATAGTATTAAACATTTTATTTATAAACAATAGTATTCAAAAAGAATTTTATACTCTAAAGTTCAACTAATATGATAATCCGCCAACTGCTTTGGCACGGTTTAGTCCTATTTTTAATGTGTTAGAAGCGTAATGTAATAGCTCCTATTATGCCCTTTTTCTTATCAATTTTTTTATAATTTTATACTTTTTTTAAGTAACTAATTTCATTGTTATTTGACCACTTTAGCAAAAAAATAAGGAATATTTATCGTAACATATGAAATTTGCAAAAAAAGATAGTTTCTAAAATTCAACTCGTGCTGAGCACGAGTACAGGAGTCGCCTAATGTCTTGATATATATAATATATATATATATATATATTATATATATATATATATATATTATATAATAATACTATATAATATATATATATATATAATTATTATATATATATAATATATATATATATATATATATATATATATATATCGTATATTATATATCTTATGGCCAGCGTTTCCTTCTCTGCTTATTTATCATTAAAAAACTATGGATTTAATATTCTTAAACCTCTCTTGAAAACTTGATGTCGAACTCCAGGCCCTGGCAATGTAAAAAAAAAAAAAAAAAAAAAAAAACTTAAAAAACATAAAATCAAAAACTACAATGCTACAGCGAAAAGGAAACATTATTGGCAAGTCCTCAGAGTTAACACACTCTTCATGCACATACAAGAAAGATTGTTAACATATAAAAGTAGCGCAAAGAAAGATTTGTTAATAATTATAGTAAGTAATGATTAGAAGGCCTATTTAAGGACCTTTTATTGCGTTTTCTCGATAAATCAATAACAATCGATTAAGTTTTGCTATTATACCGGCACACTAGGGGCTCGAGCCGGACGGGGAACAATAGGGGGGAGTTTTCCATACCGTAGGGAGGGGCGGAGGAAAACCCGCGAAACAGCCCAAATACCAAAGAGCGGGGTTCCGGAGGACCCTTCCCGGAGGGGGAATTAGTCCTACCCTAGTCCCCCGGCAAGGCCGAGAGACCCCGAACTCCTGCCATCGGTGCGGATACCCTTGGCGGTATTCTTTAGTAAAAAAAATAAAGCAAAATTTAATAGAAGTCTATTTATATTTTAACGAGTACACAATAAAAGGTCTCTAAATAGCTCTCTAATCATATTACCAGATTTAACAATAATTACTTATCATTGTTTTTTTTTTTTTTTACCATTATTTCCTGTGAAAATTTTACAGGATATCCAAAAATCTGTCCCTTTCGCTTTAGCTATGTGGTTTTTGAGATATAATTTTTTTTTTTATTTTATTTACTTTTATTTTATTTTTTTTTAACCATTTCCAGGACCGGCATTGGACCGCATTCCAAGCAATGTATCCGTT
>JABUQX010075806.1:7500-28099 GCA_015478945.1 Trachelipus rathkii
AATTAAAACGTCACAAGACTTCCAATAGAGGCGCAGTGACTAATGGCGTTATGAATATTGATATGAAATCATTCTCTTTTTTCACTGAAAGATTATATTTAGGGTTTTCAAAATTTTTCGTTACTTTCTCTTTTTTCTTCATTTAAAATTTTCAAGGAGAATTTTATGACTAGCTGTTACATTTTAAGCCTCATATAAATAGGAGAATACATTTCATTTTTAATAAATAAGATATTAGATAGGCACGGAAAACATTGAAGATGCATGCGGAAAATTTTTTTTAAGTAGAAAAAATGTATATTTATGATTAATAAAGTAATTATCATAAAAAAGGATTTCTATCTAACAAAATTTAAAAACTTCGTTTTAACAAAATATACACTCAGAGAAGAAGAGCACGTAATTTTTAAAACTGCAAACTGAGCTTTCGTCAGAGCTGCTAGTACGTAATTTCTAAAGGGCGAACATGCGATGCCTTAACAAAAGGTTCATTTGAAATAATGCTAACTCTGTTTTTATTTTATTTTTATTTATTTTATTTTTTTTGTAAAATTACACACTTAAAACATTATTATTATTATTATTATTATTATTATTATTATTATTATTATTATTATTATTATTATTATTATTTTAATTATTAAATCAATTATGCATAAAATATTCAAACATGTTATGCTTTTTAATTAATTTATATATATTGGATAATCCTCCATGACTCTAAATAGACTGACCGGATATATAATTTTGAATGTTTATTTACTCACAGTGAGATTGTAACTTACATTATATATACAAGACATCTAGAAATCATATTATCTGTTATCGGTTTTCTACAGAGTACAAGAGGATATTAAAGTTAATTCATCATTAGCTATTAACAAGTTAATTCTCATGCATTGTTAATTATGGACTACGAGTATGAGATCTCTGATGGTATACAATTAAAAATCATCTGTGTCATAGTACGATACATCCAAATACGGTATTGTCATAACTGATGATCATCAATTTAATAAACTAACGAGATTATTATGAGAAAAAATATACTGATACTACTGTAAAGGTTGAAATGCCCAATCCTCAATGATTAATGATAGACAGTGAAAATGAAATAGGAAAGATTTTCTTCGGCATATTATATATACTTGGTATTGTTTCATCATATATATATCATACAAGAACACATAAGTTCATGGATTTAGTAAAACACTCAGTTAAGTACAAACCACGTTATATTATAGAAGATCCTTGATATGTTATTATCTATTGAGTCAAAAATAAGATGAGGAAACTATGTATCCCACATTAACTATCACGATTGTGAAATATATTGTTAATAAAAGACATAGAAATAAGGAAAATTTATCCTATTACGAATGCTCAGATAAAGTAAATTTTGACATTTGTAAAGAAAAAGACTGAACTATATAATCGATGCTTTATGTTAATATTTAAACATGACATTTAGTGTATTCTTGGTCCCAAGTACCTAGTTACACCTATACATGCTAACCAATAATTTAAGACAAACCAGGAAAAGCTATATTTTAACTTGATTCTTACTTGGTTGTTAGGAATTATATCACAAGGAACACCTCAGACTTGACTGCTATGATTATGCTTTTATGCACTCTACCGGTAAAATCTGGAACATACTATGTGGATTTATATATGCTTCCAAAAAAATAATTTGGGCTATTTAGCTAAAAAATTAATCTATTTCACTAACATAATTTCTACCTAGACCAGACTTGTAAAAAATATATATTATGAAAATATTCAGAAAAGAAGCAAGACGTCCTGAGTATCCTTACCTGCGCGCTGTTTCTATTCTCTTTTGCTCTTCACTCCCGTCTTTCTTCGAATGAACGTGGAAAATTGAGGTGGGGTTTAGATTTAATGGGGAGGATATAAGGGGATTTGAAATCATTAGCATTACCATGAATGTCAATGGCAAATTCCGCTATCTTAAATTGGTGTTGATATTTATTCATCAGAAATATGTTTTTTTATATAATAATAATAGTCTGGGAATAGGTTTGCCATTTCTAATGACTCCAGGTACTGTGTTAATTCTGCGGATTATTAGAAACTTAGATAAGTTATACAATTTGTAGATAAACAAATACAATATAACATTAGTATATATATAGGTTCTAAACATCTACCCATCATAATAGTTGCTTCTTCTTAGTCTAATAAATTTTGCTTGAATATTGATTTTCCAAATTGTGTTGCAAAAATCAATTTGATATTTGTATATTTAAATTAATGGTATAAGGAATGTAACAATGCATGACACACATATGTACAGCACAACGATTTATTTTATAATCAATAATTTCCAAGTTTTAGGATAATTCTCACATACAATTATAAATATTATAAAAGAAGTGAAATGGTTTTTTGGTAATCGATCACATAATCCAGTAGGTTTAAAGGTAAGCTAAATATATTCTTTTATTATTTGTTAGCGATCTAATTTAACTTTATTCTATGAATTAACTTGCTCTCATTTATGCTGAACGTTATATACCGTACAGATAGTAAACTGACTCTTATTCAGTTTGCTATCGTTGTTGCTTGCTGGACTAAAGTGTTTTTTATAAGTTATATGTTATCAATATTGTAGGCTATTAACCACTTTATAAGAAGAGCCACACCTTTTTGTGATTATATTTATTTTCTTATTAGAGTATTGTGATTGCATTTCTTAAAAATGGCAATATATGCAGAAACTACATTGTCGTGTACTAATGCAAAGCCTAACTATGCAAAATTAGTAGCTAAGAGTAGAGGAGGTGTCATTATTATGAATACAAAATACGAAAACGATCAATTAGAGAGAACCTCTGTTTTAGCTTTAACTTATATGAAAGGGATTTTCGTCTCTCATTAGTTCATTGAATATTTCCTTGACATCTCTCCATTCTATATACATTACTTACCATAAATTGGTGGGCTAGGATTCCTACCGAATTCATTGCACTACCTAATTACTAATTGGTGGGCTTCTTCCTAAATACAGGTGATTCATTACCTGAATATCCTTTATCAATTCTATAAACTGTAGATGACATACTCCTTTCTGAAACTTTCTAGACGTTTCAAAACCTTGATTATACCTATCTTTCTTTTTTGAGCTGATAATTACTTGAGTTTGAGGAAATTCCTCACCTTAGTAGAATACTTTTAACTGATGCACTATTTATTAAAAGAGTTGAGAATTATACATTATCACTGAATCTTTCCTTCACTTAGATATTTATGGTATTCGGTAGATTGTGGTTCATAATATATATATATATACTTGGATTACCTCTCTATATATACCTTAGCCAATATCTATACTGTATGTGGAAGTTTTTATTGCACGTGTCATACAGAATAATTAATAGTACTTCAGCATAGTTGTATTCACCTGATTATCAACTCACCACTTGAAACCATTCCTCCACACGGGTAATTACTCATCAATTCAGGTCTAATATATTTCATACTTGCATTTTTATTTCATCAATGCTAGCGAGTATAAGAAAATAAACACAAATGCTCATTCTCTGCACTCCGTT
Organism: Trachelipus rathkii; assembly: GCA_015478945.1. NCBI lineage: Eukaryota > Metazoa > Arthropoda > Malacostraca > Isopoda > Trachelipodidae > Trachelipus > Trachelipus rathkii. The sequence continues at coordinate 11,076 of JABUQX010075806.1, forward strand.
ACACAATTGATTTTTGATATAACACATGAGCAATCTATGAGGCACAGTCTGATGGTTCTCTGACTCTCTATATAACAAGTTATAAACGAGTACACTACTACGAATCGCAGCACCTAATCTGAAGCGATTCTCGTGCTGCGTAGTGATATACATTATATTAACTAACCTCTTGGAATAACCTGTAGAATATAAACTCTAAGTGCCCTCGTCTATGGTAAATTAAATAGAGAAAAATTTAAACACTATTATATTATTAATTCATAAAGAGACTCTTTTTATTATTATAATATTGTTGGGGTAGGGACATGTGGTGAATATACTCTTATATATTATCGTTAGGAGGTAAAATCAACTTGATTGATCTTTTATAATTTTATCATAGATAAATTGGAGGCTTTAATTTTTAGGGCCGATGCAAAAAGCTAGACGCCCTTTTAAATATTTATGTGTAGTGTAATTTAATCTTGTACAATATATGGATGTGTAATATATTATTATCGTATTACGCGTTACCTCTAATTAATTGCTTTCTAGCGAGTACGCGAAAACGGATTCGCTTGTTTATTTTTTATCTTGAGTTAGAATACTCTTCGAAAGACTCCTTTTTCTATATCACGTACTGGGTTAATCTTATAATTGTTACACGAGAGAGAACAATAAACAACGAACCATCTAATTATATCACCTAATTCGACATAATTTCTATGATTTTCTATAAAAATTCTTTAACGAGAAATTCGTTAATGCAACATTATATCAAACTTGGCAACATATTCTTTCACTTCTGTGCGAGGAGAGTCCTAGTAAGACACCAAAGTAGCAGGCATAGAGAGATCGAGCCCGGAGTCCCTGAAGAACTCAACTGTCATTCCCGGTTACGGAGAAAAATCTTAATCTCTAGCTCCGTATTTAACCTACATTGATATGGTGTCAGGTGGATGCATTATAGTGCTGACTATGAACTCTTCAAACCACTATCTTAAATGTGAACATACTACAAAATAATATACCTCATAAACATTAGTACAGTATATATCTTATCCATATAACTTTGACTTCCTCACAGATATAAATATCAAATATTCTTGTACATACATTACCTATATTTCTCATAGAGAAAAGAGAGTAGAGAGAGGTACTATATATACTTATAGTACTCACCGCGGGTACACTTGTTGATCCCAGAGTACTTCCTCTCCGCCACATAAATATAAAATTAATGTGCACTCACCCGAACAGGGATCATCTAGAGTATTCTCCACTTAGCGCTTTGAGCGTGCACTAAAGATTGTGACTGCTAAGCTATTACTAACTAATCGTCTATATATTTATTTATTTATGAAAAAAAAATCAATCAGGAACTAGTTTTTCAGCATAGAGCCAAGAAAATCTTTTCTCACTTTTGAGTACTTTAATATTTAGGACAATCGAAGAGTATATGTTGGTTATGTTACCACTAGTTCAACAGATACTCAACTCACTACCATATCATACAGAGCGAGACAGAGTAGAGCGTAGGAATATCATGATGGAGAAACATTCTTTAGCAAAACATAAAGAACACAGAATAAAATAATCATAACAAACCTCAATAAGAACTTGGATATCATGAAGCACAAGGTGCTTGATAGCTCAAAAGAGAGAATTTGGACTTTGATTCCATCCTTGCTGCTGTGCTTATATTATAAATCCACGTATTTTTAGACTCACCAGTACAATTACTTGACGTGTTGTATCAATAATCATAGAATATTATAAGGAATGTAATGTAAGGAATGAATGTGGAAATAATAAGATACAGTAGGTATATAATAAGTTATGCCATAAACTCTACATACCTTACTCTGACTTATCTTTTAGCTACTACTATCAATCTAAACTAAAACCTTATATCATCTAGATACCTGAGATGATACTTATTTTAATTAACTAAATCTCAATTAAACATGAGTGTTAGTAGTATGAATATGAGGCAATATTATTGGCTCAGAGATAAAACGTACATCGGTAAGGTTTGAACACAGAACGTTCCCATGATCAGGTCAATGTATTCCACCTAAAGTCGATTCCCATTATGTGCATATGCCTAATAAATACCACTTCTTTAATGACGTGAGTATAAACCTTCCGTTAATTCCCAATCTCACCACGATCAACCCTTTCTGCATAATCCACCCAAGTTATGTAAAATTCAGAAATCATTTCTTCCTAATCCCATATTGTTTTGTTGTCTCGTCATGATTCTATGACCCCCAGTAAATTACTTCGACCCCAACCTAATTCTCTTCTTAAGAACTTCACTCATGATATGGGGTATATTGCAAGACTCAACATATAGAAGATTCTATATTCCACCTATCAATTAGATGAGAATAGTGAGTTTGAACTATTTACTAGTGAGATAAAGTATATATATATAAAATTAAATTTATACGTGAACAGCCCTCAAGTGAGAAAGGAATTCCCTTCAAATCAATATCCAGAGCACCAGATGTTTTCTACTGATTCTCAGTCGCATTCGTGTTGTAATCCACAAGGAATCCCTCAGGCGGGAGCTGGCCGATGGGCGTCGTATTCCTTGACGGATGACGAGCTCAGTCCTCATTCGAGAGTGCTTATTTTGGAGAGGGCCTGCAGAGCCACCTACAATAGAATTAAAAATGCAGGCAATAAGAGAATCTGAACAGTGACAAGACAGTGAGAAAGTTCCATTTTGCTGCTCTAAACAGAGTTATAGCTTGACTCAGAACAATTATCTTCCAGATTAGCTTTATTAGTTTTAGAGATATTTTTATTTATTTATCAAAATATACGAGAAAATTAGCGGAATATCAAAGATCTTCAATTATTCAGAAATACAAAGGAATCCTGCTTCTGATTGTGTGCACGAAGCTGAGTCATATGAGTAGCCTTTAGACGTAGCCGTACCTAATAATATTGCACTCTCATCAATAGTATCTCACCAAATTTAGAAGTTATAGCAATTTGGAACTCTCTAGCGTTCTTGCCGAGCCTACAAGACTAAGATAAGCCAATTTTAAGTGACATTAATCTTAAAGTACAAAATATAATAGCAACATACCCGGAAGAAGATTCAAGCAAAAGTGACTAATCCAGGTAATTTTTTATAAACTGTTCTCCATACGTTGGAGTCTATCTTGATCTATTTCAGTTGAGCACTTGGAAGTTTTTCTCAATATAGTTGGAATATAGGATATCACGAAAGATATTAACAAAGAGAGAGACATGAACTAGACTTAAGTATCGAATCACTGCTCGTACATCGTGCGTATACCTTACTTGCGAGTATAGATCAGAACAAGATAAAGATTTACAGCACTAAAGCCTAGTTTGTATTCTATCATTTATGTACGAGCGGCGGGACGTAGCGCTTATGGTGTTCTAATTTTTTTTGCAGCGAGTCAAGGATACAATGAGTTGTAGAGAGAAGATATGATCAATTGCAAATAATTCACATCTACCCGTTGTTGAAGATATTAGTAAGTATCACTTTCTATAGGTAGCCTTTGCCCTCTTAATGTTGAAGTATTACTTACAGTCAATATATATGATATAAAATTGATGAGTTGAGGATATCGGTTATTAATGTATAGTAGACTTTATACCTGGGAAATAATATAAGTGAAATTATTAGCGGACTCTTATTAAGTATAGCGAGAAATATTCAGCTTCCCGAATTCCATTTCACAAACTATAATCCATTGGAGATCGAGAGACATAAATCACTTAATGCCACATATAGTACACACTACTAGAGTACTAGATGAATAATATAGTTGACTATGAACGTAAATCATTATATGTAAATTCACTTATATCTACGATAAAATACTGCACTACCCCGGATGTGAGACTGAGTTATTATCATTCAAAAACGTCAAAAATCAACAAAAACCTAAATCCATACAATGATCATAATAGAGAGACGGAGAGAGAGACGGAGCATAAGAAGAAAGAGAGCACCAAGAAAATCTACGATAGCAAACGAAGCGACAAATTATATGGAGTCAGGTTTCTTGATCGTTACAAATCCTTGTGCGTAGACTATTTGACCACCAATACACAGAATCTCACAATGATATATCAAAGTTTCGTTTATTTTAGGCTTGCCTTGACGAAATATTGTGAATTTGATATTCGTACTATGCTGCAATCAATATTAAAAACAAAAAAGTCCTATAATTTATGCACCATTACACATAACATTATCGTTACACCTAAAATTAAGTAATAGACACTTCAAGATAATTAAAATAATCTAGAGAAAGTAAAAGAATCACTTATAATTATTTTAGAAAAAGAGTACACATCCGAATTTTTATACCATGGAAAGTGTATGTTATAATATTCCATCATGTGCGGAGTAAGGACCAAGTTTTTATCAAAAGTCTTTATATTGCAGAATGTGTTTCGAATGCATGCAATCGATATTAAAAAAAAAAAAGTTGGTAATTATTGTCTAAACAAGTACACAATATGGGTATACAACATCAAGGCCAACATTAGTTCTTATTCATACTAATATTTCTGCTTCCTCTTTCACTTCTCACTAGAATTATAGAAAAGTTAGTCTGTATCTCACTTCGCACGTGGTCACTCACGCTGGGAGATGAGTGAGTGTTTATCACCTAGTGACTTATACCTTCACCACATGTATCCCAATAATACATAACCTATATAAACGAGTCACTTCATTATCGTCCTATGATAATCTATGATTACTACCTTTTAGAAAAAATATATATATTTCATAATAGTCGTATTTCTATCAATATCAATTACGAACCAATCATAATGCCACTCCATTCAGTCCCAATAACAGTATGTGAGAATCACTATTACCTACCATGCAAGTAAAAATTTTAAACCTTGCTACATAAAATGTAATGAGGTGCGGTAATGATCCTATATATTATATACCTTTAAAACTCCTGTACTCCTACAGGATTGAGTCTAACCTGCCTGTATAGAGTCAAGCCCCCCCTTCTCAATTCGCGACATGCATGTCTAACACGAGTCCGTCTCACAAGGTATAGGCATCAAGAAAATTTTACTAAACATTCTAAAACATACTCACACTATATTCATCTATTTTCATACAATTAGAATAAATAACTAATCACCTTAGAAAATATCCCTTAAGGAACAGATGTGAGTCTAAGATAAGACACATTGGACTCTTTATCATTAGTCTTCTAACTCTGGTAATTATGTTTCAGTTCGTATTTAGTTCTACTAATACAGCTCAAGGCTTCTATAGTTAGTATGGTGGTATACAATGACTGGAATTAGAGTTTAAAATCAAGGCACTGAAATGATACCTGAGAATATGAGTACATAAGAACTTACTACTCTATTATACAGCCTTTACTGTTATAGATATATACATAGGTAATTAGCCTATCTAGCGAGGTTCCCTGTCAGAACATTCTATACCTATTGATTTTAACACTGAAGTTAATCTGTACTTTCCCTGAGTAGTGATTTAATTATTATACTAAGCCCGTCATTAGTTGGTCGGTATTATATCCCCAGTATGATTTTATTAGCTCAGCTTCGCTAAGTTTAATTTAGGGGCTTGTCGCTTTAAAAGAAAATTGACCTCTCCGAGAACATTAAAAATCATAACAGTCAGGATTATAAGATATAAATTTATCTATATCTATAATAGTTTCACATCCTTAGATAATAGAATATCACGTAGCTTAAGGAATGAAGTAGTATAAACATCCCCCTTTATAATTGCGTCACGGAAGTTAAGTTACATAAATGTTATCCATACACGTTTCCTGTCACAGTAATGGTGGATGTAAAGTATGTCCTTTATCATCTGAGTCTGAGCATTTGGTAGGTTATTTCTCAATATCAAGTACAATAGGAATCCGTTGTAAACCAATTCTGGGTAATATATATTGGTAATTTGTGACTCAGAGATATTCTGTTGATTAAAGTTATCGCTTACCTATTTAATATATCCTTCCGAACTATATACTCTATTATGTTAGGAAGGGTACTTATGAGTAGTATAGGTAGCTTTATGTGTTATTTGGTAGATAAGAAGATATTACTTCACAACAATTAATACTAGGTACAAGTAGAGGCGAATTACAGATACATATATATCAACCTTTCGTAAGTCAGACACTAATGGTGATGGCTATAAATTCCCTAACTGATTATGTATACACGTAGTGAGTTCTCGTAATTTGAGACGGTATAATCCTTAGTACCTGTACTCCTAAATTGCGTAATTATAATGAACAACGGATCCACTTAGTTCTAGGGTTTGATTATATAAACATAATAAATCAGAAACACCAAAGTTTTCGAGGTGATGATTCTCAAGTAAGACGTTGGATACAGTGGCTTCAGCTAATATACAACAACACAATGAAGCTCTCGTAGCTACGAATCTCACGGTCGATCTCTCCTTGCGTGATCATCTATCCCTCAACGTCATCGTTCGTTCCTCACTGCGTCACCAGCACAAGAAAATTAAGAAACAATGTCAGAACTTGATTATGGATAGCGTGAATATTAATTTATAGACCAGGTAATAATCCCCTTATTCAGCTCCTTATATATATATATATAATCTGTGGTTCCGGTCCGAAAATCTGACGGTAATATTACGATATTTATATATATATATATATAATATTATAATGTATAATTACGATTAACCGTAGAATAATATTATATGATCTTGCTTTAAATAACCGATATTCACAATGTGTCTAATTTAGTTATCTACAAACTACTTCAAATGTATACTATATATTGATAACAGTAAGTTAATTTAAACTAAGCATATAGGACGTCTTGGTACCGTAGATATATACAAGGGTGACATCAATGTATCTAAAAAAAACCTATGAGCTCACGCGAGCAGAATTAAAGAGAGCTGAATAATATATTCTGAAGAGTCTATTCTGTATATCAACTTTTCAACTTAACAGGTAGAGCAATCAGGATAAGAGAAATAATATATAGAAAAAGCCTGTATAATAGAAATAAGTGAGATTAATAATAAAATGGTCCATGACAACATTTGTTTTATTTGATAGATATAAATGTTGCGTCGGAAGACTTGCCATCACGGCAGATCCTGGATCGGTCTGAGCATATGAGAGCCGTCCAGATATTGATTATCTGAGATGACTCGTGTCACGCAGCCAGCCAACAAAATAGGTATGATAGCGAGCTTCAACGAGAGAACACGAGAACTAATAAGATAACGCTTGAACTGCTGAAGATTTTGCATATGTAAATGAGAAAGAAAAAGAGTTTTTGTTTTACTATTAAATTAAATTTTAACGCCTATATAAATATAGCGCCGCGACATTGTGTCGTACTGAGGGTAATCTACGGGTGCTCCGCCCGTATGCTGGACCACCTCGTCTTAGGGCGTGGGATGTTCATCTATTAGTATAAACTGTTCCCTAGTAAAAGGAACATATTTTGATTTATACATGCTAAAAAAACTAACTAAATATTCAGAATGGTTATCTTTTATGAAAACGTACGCTCTCAAACCTACCTATAAAAAATTTGAAATGCACATAATATATAGAACGAATGCTACAGTTATTTCTGTGTGTGAGATATTGTAACGAAGTATTAGAACTCGTACAATAGTTGCTCTCTATACAAACGTAAGTTGATCTCAAATTCAGTGTCTAAAGTCCTTTGTATGGAACGTATATTAACACACTCAAAGATAACTCTTGAGTTTGGAATTTAGATTTGAGCTAATACCAGATTACAGAGACTGTTACGGTCAGTCCAGATCTCTCTTTAACAATCATATCACGCGGAGTTGCTTTTATGTATATAATGCCTCATTCTGCAGAAGTTTTTTCGATGAGCGAGGCACCTCTTCCAGGCTTTATAAGTTTACCAGAGCGAGCTTGGGCATATTTTACTCACCAATGGAGCTAACATGTATTAATGATGCTTCAGACTTCGGGGCGGGTGCTTGCCTTTATCAAATATCCCATAATGATGGATGAAACGCAGAGCCAATTGACTTTTATTTATCTAATGACTTCAATTAGGTAGCTCAGAGAAAATTATTAGATATGATGATAATAGACTAAACGCTTTGCGTTGGGCTGTCAAATACCTTAGACATTTCCTCCATGGTTATATATAATATAAAATCATTATTTATACCGGATACCATATTATATTACATTATACTATATTATACATTACATTATTGTATTTTGCTGATGGATATATTAAGGATTATGTACTATAACTAATGTCAAGATTTTCATAATAGAATATTAACTTTGACTATAACAGTCAATATTATATATAGTTACGGTCCACAAAATATAGTTGCCGATCGCTCTCTATATCCCGATCTTCACCCAGTAAATGTATAAATTAATATATTATATAGAGAAAATACCCGCCAAAAATAATACTTATCTTTATGGATTACTTCCTCCTGGTTTCTTTCCAATAGAAATCAGCGTAGGAGGAGACTCGTTATATTTAAGTATATTAGTATTATATCCTCTTATACTTATATGGATCAGTCGAGAGACATTTAGAGGTAATGAGATGTTCTTATCGACGAGTTACAGAAGCGATCCTGTAATAATTAATTAATAATACTATATCCTACAAGGTCAGTATGTGATTCAAAATAAAGAACTCACCGATTTATTTAAATAACTTATCACCGTAGGTCAAATTGACCAATACTACCAGAAGTTATCACTGCTTTAACGGATGTCTTTAAAGTTAACGTTCACATTTTTATCTTGTGATAAATATATAATACCTTTAATATATATATGTAGATAAATAAACGTGTTATAGGTGGTGAATCACCTGTATGATTTAAAAAATGAGCTTAGCCGAGAGTTACATATAACTTACGATTATCTGCCTAGTTACTTATATATCTAGTAGTTAGAATAAACTTCCAATGTTCGACTCACATCGAGGAGTATTGTAACCTATTAATTTAGAGAAGGACTAGTCTTTATATACCACTTGTCGGGGTTTAATATATAAATTACACACTTGTGTTTCTAGAATACGCTATAAACAAGTATATATATTAAATTTCTTTGGAATATCAAAAGACAAAATATTATCATTCTTTTTTGTCATTGATATGTTTGAGTGAAACAGAGAGACATGCAATGTCGTTCCCTTGAACTGATCTTGTGGTATCAGATAATTATACAAGACCTTCGCAATAATTCAATACACGAATAAGTTTATATATTTTAAGAAATATCGAGTCTAACCCTCTAAACATAAGAGTCTACTTCTAATTTGCCAATTATCATATTGGCATATACCATGGCGCTCTCAGATAATTATCCAGCCATCCTAAACGCTAAATGATTTTCATCTTCTGTAGACGACACTCATCTCACTTATCTTGTTACGTAGAGGACTCTAGTTTTCACATGCTTGCTTCATACGAGTAGTTCAACTTGTTGATACATGTGATTCATATGCACATCATGCTATTGAACTGTACATGTCAGATTCGAATATATATAACTCTTCTCCTTTGTTTATACTTATTTCACTGAGTAATAATTCGCTATGTGGTGCATTTTTGTGTGTCGGATCTTCTTCTTGTATGCTTTGCGAGAGACATAGATAGAAATATGGAAAGTACACTATGGAGAGTGCTGGCAAATAGAGAAATATAATCAATAATAAAATAATTATATAATATTGAATATATCTCATCAGAAACTTAACAAATGTTAAAATAATAAAGTCAATAAAATGTAATATAATAATATATAAATATAAATATACTGTCTAGTTAAAATATAATTATTACAAAACAAATGCATATATTTATGTATATTAATGTAGGTGCATACATTCCACGTCAACTACCCACAAACTGATTATATTTAATATATTATTTAGAGCTGTATATATATATATATGTTAAACTATTGTAACATATATATATATATATATACTAGAGTTATCTTCAGCTCTCAACGAGATACCTTAGTTAAGTCATGAACAAGGTTGTTATAGAGCCGAGTATAGAGAAAAGTCATAATATATATCTTATTTTATTACTAGATTTGTCCGTTCTGAAGGAGATAATTACGATTATTCTTACTATATGATCATATCTTAATATAACTTGAATGTAAGTTAAGATTACTCTATTCTCTTAAAAATTTAATAATGGGAGCCAATCTAGTGATGATATATTTATCTATAAGTAAAAAAAAAAATAAAAATAGAAAATAGAAAGAACAATAGACAAAAGACTACTTAAATAACTAATTTATTGAAATATATATATATAAAAAATAATATAGAAATATATAAAATATTTCATTATTTAATTTAGTCGAGTGTGTGTTATATTACCTGAGATGAACTCAACCATGAACTTATTACTCAAAGCAACTATTTTCTTGATGTAGTATAACATATACCTTATATTAAAGATTACAAATTTTAAATTTTTAATATTAATATATAATGTCTTATTTTTTTTTTTTCTATATCAACGGGCTTGGAACATTGTTTTGATTCTAATTAGATATAAATGAAGTTGCAATTTTCTCGTGATTTCTTCTCTCATTACTAGAAGTTGCTATGTTGAGATTTTGTTAATGATTGTAATATTCGATCTTCTTTATGTTCAGCTCCATCAGCGAAATTATACATCATTTTTTCGCTTTCCACTAAGATCCACATTATATATGAAAAAAATATTAAATTAAATCTTAGTATTAAAATAATATTGAGCTCATTAGTTTTTTTTTATAATGGAAATCCTTTCCATGACTCATAACTGCCGGATATATTATTAGATTGATTTTATGCTTAATGGATTCCATGCAAAGGAAACCTCATATGAACATCTTAAGAAAACATATCCTGTCGAGATTTTCCCAGAGAAAATAATATCAAATAAACCGTGATTATATTACATATAATGAGTAATGTACATTCAATATAGCCATTATAACAGTTATTTACGTATCTATAGCATTAGTTATATATGTAGTCACGATAAGTCAGAATTCTTATCTGTGCGTACAATAAAAAAACCTGCCTGTGTCAGGCTTGCACCAATCGGGTTGCAATACCTGTGTTACATCAATATAAACATCGATAATTGAAAAAATTACTGAGGTCTACTGTAAAAGGCGCAGTGAGAGGCAGCCGGGCAGAGGCATCTTGCCCCCCCACTTCAACTACAAATCGTCTCGGCGCAAAATAAGGACACGATATAATGATGCCTTATTCATAAGATTTCGACACACAGACGACGTTATTTATAAGCAGGTATTTTGGTTTGAGAGCTAACCAAGTAAAGACGACAAAACTCACGATTCAATTTCGATAGACTTCCCTGTCAGCACCATCATTGCCTTGAATGCCATTATTGGAAGGCATCCAGAAAAAGCACACCGAGTTTCGTTGCGAATGGAGAATTTTTCATCTGTCCAACGTGATTTTCCCTTTCATTAAAATTAGGAATTAAAGATCAAGAAATAGTCCTTTTTGTAGCATGTATATACACAAGAGTCCTAATGTGGTCTTCACGATAATAACTACACCCTTATTCTCCGCGAGTAACCAGCACAGGTAAGGGTCGACTCAGCGAACAAACTTGGCGCTGACCAAAGCGCTGGTTTAATAACACATGCGATTAAGGCAGGGAAAGTCAGTTAATTTCGCTCATTCGACATTCCATCTATACAGTACCAATCAACCACTAACACAGAATATAATGAGCAGAAACATTTAAACCGAAATAGTCTCATTGCAATGTTGAGAAGAGCCTATAAAACTTATTCTATGGAGACGGCAATCCACTCGACTTCTCTTAAATTGTTGTTATACTTATTGTACTCAGTACATAACGGAGTTATTTTCTTAGAGAGAAGCATCCTAGAATAGAACTTGACACAGATGGAAAAAGTATAATAGCGTATATAGATGTGGACAGAGTAAAGAAACATAAATCTGGCTAAATGAGGACAGAACAAATGCTAACAATACTAAGAGATCTGACTTAATCTATCTGCATTGAAGCTTTAGTCAGAAAGAGTCACATGAGCCTCTGTACCTCAGACTTCCTGGTTGTGATATATCTATATACCTCTATCACAACCTCGATTTGTTTCGCTGATTCGATGAGCACAGAGAAAAGGAGGAGAGTATGTGTGTGTCTACTTCTAGATTTAGTTGCGAGGAGTGAGGAGAGAATACTATGCGGAGAGTTATTATTATCTTCAGTCAAAGACCAACATATTGCATTACAGATTTGCAAATAGGTTTTTCGTATCTATCTGCTAGTGAGATTAGTATTTATTCATCTAATGAGAGAGTTTTTATTAATTGAGCAAGAAAATTTCTGTGGGAGATTTGATTAAGATCATCTTTGAATACACACAAGTGAGCTTTGAATACATACCTAGAATGTATTGTTGAATTTTTTATAGAAAAAGTCCCTATCTCATTTTTATTAGCACAAGAGATGCTAAATACCGCTCATGTGAGTCCAGGGCGCTAATAGACAGCCTGCGCATCATTGGCAGGATAAACATAGGGTTCAAAAAGAAACTGCGGAAAATCACCTAGGTTATCCAAATACTATTAAATGGAGGTACATTATCTATGTTATTGCACTTAACTTGTAACATTGTGTTATTAAAGCATACTTAAAATTGGTATCTCAGAAACACTTTTTAGCTAAGTAAATATATTTGAAAATATAAAATGCAAATACAAATATTATCCAATCAGGTTTCATGTTCATACTCATACAATCAATACACTACAACACGTCAATTAATATCAATAATATTATTTCATTAAAACTCATATTAAAAAATTTACATTTCAATATCATCTTTTTCAGTAGTCTTATTCAAAGATATGAAATCAAATTGCAGATTACAAATTTAATTTTGGGTCTTATATTAAATTAATTAGCTGTAGAAGAGCGAGCTAAGGTTCTAAAGTACAACAATAAGATAAAAAACATTGATCTTAGTCATTCAGTTGCTTATGCTTATTTTGTTGCTCTGTTCGTGCGGGACAGACCGCGACATCCATATATATGTTCCACTTATTACCCCTATTTAATCTTGATAAAAATCCCCCAATAATTAACAGTGTTGTCATTAGTTTCGTATATGTAGGACATAAGTGGGATATTAATACATTGTCGAATCTTTCATACATAAACTGATACAATAATATAGCAACATATACTTAAGCAATTTACATTCGTGAGTTCATAATCCAAGCAATTTAAAGAGGTCTGTCCCATAAATGATCGCGTTTAATGCAAATGCGGACCAGATGCAATCATGAATACTGTCTGAATTCATGCTACTTAGCAACTTCAAATGCTTCATATTTCTTTTTCCGAAATTGGTGGGGCTAGACTGTCTGCACTGATTCTCTTATTAGCTATACCACTATGCCACCTCATGAGAGAGAGTGTGGATCACAATACTACAACGCAATCTAAAGCACAAATACTCGCGCAGATCTTCTAGAGGTTTGACTAAAACTTGGGAGTGAGGCGCGCGTCGAGATCATTCTCTATGATGCCTTATCTCTTGTTCAACATATCCCTGGTGCAGATCTTACTTCTTTCCTCTCTTACATGATTCGAGCATGATATATTTTCTGCGAGAGATGAGCATTCGTGCCACGCCTATATGTATATCCTTTATCTCTTCCTGGTGCATCCTGGTATTTTATACAGCGTATATCATAGGCCTGCAATCTAGTACGTGCTTTGCAGATTTTGCGTTGTAGATAGGAGAATTATGTGAGTGCTATTTCAGATGCAGTCTCTCTCTATCGAATTCCTATGAGATTTGGTGATCAATTATACATTTGCACCAGAATTCCTTGCTCATTACACTTAAGTGGACTATCTTCAGCATAAGTTGTATTTTCCTATCACACTCTGTGCACGCTGGATAAAACAGCATTGTGTAGAGCATATATTAGCCCCAAAGTTGAAAGCACACTTGAGTGAACGATACTTAAGAATGTATCATTTATTTAAACAGCAAAGTCCGACCGAGCCTTTTCTGGTTATTTCACATCTACACACTCATGAATATCTCTGTCACTAGCATTAGAGATATGCTACATATGGTGGTTACACGGCGTAGGTCAATCAGTTACCACTCTCGAGAACGTTTTTTCAGGCACTACTCTGATCTGCGAAGGAGCACGTAATCAACGTGACTCTTGGCTAAGTAAAAAAAAGTGAATGTACACAGAACAGGACTTTAATTTAGACCTATTTCGAGACTTAGACGATTACACCACTCCATCGCCGATAAACATTAGTAAGTAAATTATATAACTATATTACACGACTCATTGAAATATCAAATGATTGCGAAATTTGCTGAAAATCCAGGCGTCTAATGCTAGTTTAGATTAAATATTTAAGTTACTCTATTTTATACGGTTCAGGGACTGATGACCTAGCACTGCGAAACCACACTAAAAAACATATTTTGTCAATCCTCTCTACACATTATTTACTCTCACATAGAGAGATTTTTATTTCTATATCTAGCTACCTCATAGACACACACATATTATTTTTTATTTATCTAATCTGGTAAGAAAAAAAATTAATTTTGGCTTCTACTCTTAATTAATATTTGAGATTTATAACCGAAGTAACTGTTTTATCTCTGTTGTATATTGACCCATACAATGAACATATCGTGGACCGTACACCATCTAACACGAGCGACAGCGTTATCTCTATCAACATACATCACCGCAGGACCACACCACATACATACCGAGGATTACAACCTACGAGAAAGCTCCGAAGAAACGAGCCTAAATAATTCTACACCATTACCTTTTCGGGGTAAAACTTATAGATTTGTATCAACATTTATATATCAAAAGTTCACTAATCCTCCTCGATTAAAGTCCCATTACCAGTCTACAGGACCGACGGATCCTGTAAGACTAAACTCTCCGTACGTAGAGAAAATCTAATCGCTCCGTATTCCCAATGATGGTGTCAGGTTGGTTGCTGTGCTGACTAGACCCTTCTAAACCACTATCTATTTGAACTCAATCAACAAATCACCTATATCATGACCCCAACTGTGATACCTTAAAGTCTTCTCCTTCACGCATCCTTCTAAGGATACTACAATTAATTTTCACAAGAAGAGCGGAGAGAAGGAGGTATACCTATATACTATATCACCAGTCGGGAACATCATGATTAGATTACACCCAGCGTAACTTCCTTATCTCACTCGCCACAATTATAAATAAATAGTGGCGCCGAACAGAGACTTATTGAGAGTTCCTTAGCGCTTGTACGTGCTACACTAGATATTGAGTGATTAATACTTACGCGTCACTATACAATCATTATATTTTATTATTTTGAAAAAAATCATCGATTACTCATTTTACAAGAGTTTATCTATTTCAAAGAAATCTTTTATCTTTTAGTAACTTATATATATTAGGACAGTATCGATACAGTTAGATATAAATTAATATAAACAGCAGTTAAAAGCTCTCAGTAATTTACTTTTACTTAGAACACTATATAAAGAATAAATAGTCAAAAAAAATCATCAACCAATAAAGACTTGGGAATACAAGCACAGGTTAGCTGATTAAAGGACTACAAGAGGAATTTGGCTGATCCATTACCTCTATGCTAGCTGTGTCATATTAGAAATCCACGATTTATATGAGGACCCATGCAATCTGCTTAGTTGATTCATATAAATTAGTAATAAAAGTATAGTAAATGATGTAGGAATGAATGTGGAAAATAAAGACAGGGTAGAAGTTGCCAACTCTGACATATACCTACATCACTTGAGAACTTAATCTTTAGCTCATCCTAACTCTGACAAACTCATTTCACTGACTCTATGAGAATGAGTTAACTTTAATTAAACTAAATTACTCCCATAAAACAGGTGTTAAAGTGAAAGTGCCCAAGTGGACAGTTGGGTAATTCGCAAATTACAAGCGTCCTGCTCGGTAAGTGTTGAACTCACGAACGTTCCAACTTGATCCCAATGGTCAAGGATATACCACCATATATAAGTCGATTTCCCATTATGTGTCATATGCTCATAAAAGAATACTCAAAACTTCATTTATATATCGAGATTATGTAATAATATATAACCTATCACCTAGATTTCCTCATATCATATTACAACCTATACGATCTAACACGCCTTTTCTGCAATAATCCACCCTAGATAAGTAGAAAATTCTAGAAATCCATTTTCTTCACTATATATATCACCAAATCTTCGTCATGATTTCTATACCACCGCAGTATATAATTACTTTCACCCACAACATAAGTACTCTATCTTTAGAACTCTCACCGATAATGGGCAGGACAACAGAGTATTCCCATCTCCACTATCTAAATAGAGGAGAGGTTAAACTTTTATCTGGAAAGTATATAACAAATTACTTACAGTCAACGAGAACTAAATTATCCTTATCAATCAAATAATCCAGTGAGCAAACAGATGATTTCGACTGTGAATTCTCAGTCGAGCATTCTGGTGTAAATTCACACAAGGACATAATTCCCCCAAAACGACTGCTCTAGCCCGGTCCGCGTTATTCCAATTGAGACAGATCTGACTTGCCTCACGGAACATAATATAATATATCAGTAAACCCTTAATGTATTCAGGACCAACACCATTGAAAAAGAGACTTGACATAGCACTCAGGAGGTAAATCACCATTGTGCTTCTTACTCAGATACTCAATGAACTTCTCAAGAAGCTTAAGGATTGTGGGAAGCTACTGGAGAAGTTTATAAAATACGAGATTCGAGTAACATAAGATCTCATAGTACTATACCTATGGCTGATTTTAGGTCTAATGATAGCTTTAACACTTACCCCTATAATGCCACCATATACACCAATGGTTAACGACTGCTTGAGCCGAACAGTTAGAAATAAGGCAAATAT